>PVJS01060740.1:0-11169 GCA_004027185.1 Glis glis | reverse complement strand
TCCCAGTACTTGGGAGGCTCAGACAGGAGGATCACAGGTTGGAGGCCAGCCTCAGCAACTTAGCAAGGCCCTCAGCTACTTAGTGAGACCCTGTTTCAAAACAAAAAATAAAAAGGGCTAGGGGTGTAATTCAGAGGTAGAATGTCCCTGGGTTCAATCCCCAGCACCACACACACACACACACACACACACACACACACAAATCTGCACCTAGTATGTACCTAGTAGCATAGTGCTGGCCATGCCCTGGGTTCCATTCCCTCCACTGAAAAAAAAATAGGCCTAAGACCTATTTTGTGTGAAGAAAACAAAATCTAGGAAGAGAAGAGCATGGATAGCATGCCGCCACTCCTGTAGTTTTTTCTTACATCTTCCTTTGTAAATGCGTAGGCTGCCTCTGGAAGGATGCGCCTTGAGCAGTCACAGTGGACATGACTGAAAGGAGATGAGGTGGCCAGGGGACTAGAAAGACACGGAGACTTTCTTCTCACTGAGCAGCATCTCATACCTTTTAAAAGTTGGGTCCTGCATATATGTATTTTCTATTTTCAAAATAATTAGTCAATTTCTTTTTTATTAATAAAACATTAAAAGAATCAAGTAGATCTATATCTTTAGAAATAAACAGATATCAATCATGGATTTAAAATGAAAAAAAGGGGGCTGGAGATGTAGCCAGTGGTAGAGTACTCGCGAAGCATGCATGAGGCCCTGGGATCGGTCCCTAGCACCGCGAATTTAAAAAAGAAAAAGAAAAAGGTCATGAAATGGAAAAAGAAATCACACGTAACACATATGATTATATACATATATATCATAATATATAGTATTTCATATGAATATAGCATATTCATATTTTCTAAAATTTTTTAATAAAAATACTTCATGTGTGTGCATGTACACGCACACATGTGTATGTTAAGATATAAAAAAGTTGCGGGACAGGAATAGTGATAGGGCTTTCACTGTTTTGTATATTGCTGTATTATTTAAAGGCAGTTCTAACATTAGGCTTTCTAATTATTTAGGAATTAATATAAATAAAAATGAGATAGCTCTAGATGTGCTGATCAGAAGTGATCACTAAGATATAGCATTAGGTACAAAAGCAAGGAACACTGACTTCATTATGATGTGAGACTACAATGCACCAATAAAAGTATATTTTTAAAAGCAAGGAACAGCCAGGCATGGCGGCACATGCCTGTAATTCCAGTACTTGGGAGGCTGAGACAGGAGGATCGCAGGTTCAAGACCAGCCTCAGCAACTTAGTGAGGCCCTCAGAAACCTAGTGAGACCTCTGTTTCCAAACAAAAATAAAATAAGGCTGGGGGTGTAGCTCAGAGGTAGAATGCCCCTGGGTTAAATTCCCAGCACCATAAAAAATAACAATAAAAAATTTTAAAAGCAAAGAACAAAAGAGCATATATTACGCGGACATTTGGGTGGGTCACTTGCTCACGAATGCCTTTCAGGACATTCTATAACAGGCTGCCGGTGCAGTTGTCACTATCGGCAGGTGGCTAAGGGATAGGTCCGTGGGGAACATGCAGAGCTGTTATGCTTTGCATTTTTCATATTTTTGTACCATAGACATGTGCTACCTAGTCAACATTTTTAATTAATTGATCTAATTTAACAAATATACAACGTCCTTGTTAGACTAGGTTATGTCAATAATATGTATAAAAGAAATCAGAAAACCAAGGGTTTTATTCTGTTCAACTCATTTGCACTTGATTCTCATTGAAGAGCACTGTGTTTTCTTGGGAATGGGTACTCCCAGGCACCCACAAAGACACCCCCTCAAGAGACAGCCCACAGCCCCTCTCCTCGCCTCTCCTCTTAGCAGTCTCCCCACATTCCCACACTCAGCCCCGAGCCCCGCCCAGAGTCAACAACATCGAGACAGGACTGAAATCAAACCACGGCACCATTGTCTTTAAGCAAATGATTCTAGTGACTGGGGATAATTTGTCAAGTGTGTGTCTGTGCGGGGCTGGCAATCCCCACCCTCAGTTGCCTCTTAAATATGTTAGTTGTCTCTTAAATATGGCTTTGATTCCCACTTCTTAAAACCATTTGGTGGGATGTTTATTTTTAATTCTACCTTCTTGAACCACAGATAGTGGGTAGTGTGTACATTCTGTCAAAAATTCCCCTCCTCTGGTCAAAGCCACATTTTTTGGTATAGTTCTACAATTTGTCTAGAAGTTTAATATGTCTTCTCTAAAAGAATAGCTCTAAAATATTCCTAAAGTTGGCCAAAATCAGCTGGGCATTGGTAGCCCATGTCTGTAATCTCAGCTACTCAGGGGGATGAGGTAGAAGGATGCAGAGTTAAAGGTAGCGAGACCCTGTCTCAAAATAATAATAATAATAATGTTCAGGAGTCCAAGAAGAAGGCCCTTTCTGTTCCCACCACACCGGCTAACCCAGGCTCTGGGGGCCAGGCTGCAGCTCAGCCTCTCTAACCTCGCCCCTGCCAGCACCTCTCTCTAACCCACCATAGGGACCACTGACAAAGGGGCTGATTCATGGCTCACCCCAAACACCTTGCACTTCTGCCCATACCATCCCAATTTCTGGAAGGTCTTCCCCTCTTGTCTACCCACCTGAACCCTGCAGTCGAGGCTGGCCTGGGGCTCAGAGGCTTTCTTATTTTTCTGACCACCCCAACCTAGACAGCACTGTCTTCTTCTGCAAGACCAGTCCTTCTATTCTCTTGACTCCTTTGGCAATTCATGGTGCCCCATCCTGGGGGAGAGGACGCCTACATTGGCTGGTAATAACCAGAACACAAGGACCTGGGACTTAAGGGGCACGAGGAGAAGTGGGCAGCAGGACAGAAGTCATGCCTGCCTGAGGGGAGGAGGGGAGTCCAGTCAGGGACTCCCGTTGATGGCGTTGTTGGCGAGAACCTTGGGGCTGGTGAGGGGAGAGAGACAGGGCGGCCCCTGTGGCCAGCATCGGCTGCCATGGATTCTCTAGCCTCGCTGGCACCCCATGACCCTGAGCACTGGAGTGGGGTCTAGTGGCAGAGTTTTGGTACTTCCTCCACAATCCCCAAGTTCAATGTGCTTTTCAGGTGTGCCTGCCCGAGGCTCTTCTCTGGAGGAAGCCCCCGGGCCTCCCGTCCACTCTGTCTAAAGAGAGAGAGCCAAAGGGCCTGGGACCGCCTTCCCCGGGCCAGGCCAGTGACTGGCAGGTGCTGGGATAATTCTACAGTGTCACCTCCATTTCAGGACTCTCCTGCAAAATCAGGCTAAGCTACCCTTTGGGGTGGGGGAAGGGCGGGTGATGTGAAGTCACACCCTGCTTGGCAGCCCCTCCTCCCTGTCCTGCTTCTCCCGCCCCCCAACCTGCCTCCTTAGTAAACTACTTGCACCCAAGGGCTTCGCCAAGGGCTCGTTTCTGGGGAACTTTATCTACAACAGGTGGGGCTGGAGAAAGGCCCACGGCACATGGTGAAGGCAAGACATATGTTTTATTTTGTTTTTTAATTTCCTAAAATAGCCAAGATCCTTCGCGCCTGGGGAGGAATGGCAACACTAGGAGATGCAAGCTGAGGGGGTGGTGACCGGACGTCAGCGTGCCTCTAGCCGGTCGCTAAACTGGACAAGGAGCAGCCAGGCGGTAGACTTCACTGACCATCATAACTACCACTTACTGGCCCCTCATTGAGGGTCAAGTGCGCTCTCTCTCTCCCCTTTCCTCCTTCCCTCCCTCCTTCCCTCTCCCTGCGTGAGTGCCTGCGTGTGTGTGTGTGTGTGTGTGTGTGTGTGTGTGTGTGTCCGTCCCTCCTTCCCCCCTTTCCTTGGAGCAACATCTATTTTATAGCTCAGGAAACTGAGACTCTAGGGACCCTGCCTGCCTCCTCCCAATTCTAGACTCTGTGCCCTCCCATCCCCACCCCAGAACCTAGAAGATCACACTTGCACAGAACTCTTCCCTGACTGCTCGGAATGGGAGAGCCCTCAAAATAACCAGGAAGTTCTAAGCGGATTGCGAAGCAAGATAACCCATGTTACCAAAATCTACTGGGAGGGAAGAAGTGTTAAAAAGTTGGTTTTGTTTGTTAATCCTATGGTGCTGGGAATTGAACCCAGGGCCTCATGCATGCTAGGCTATAGCCCCAGCCCAGTTTTGCTTTAAGATCATAGATTCTGCCATAAAAAGACACAGGTAAAAATTAGGTCTAAGGCCTATATGGCTGCCTCAATTTAAACTTCATAACCTCCACTATTTCCCTAGTGGGAGTTTTCCAAGAGTTTTTCCTTCTTCTTTTCCTCTGCCTTCCAAAATAGGCCAGGTGAGAATTTTTACGGAGACATTTGTGTACACTTATGAAAATTGAGGGAGCCCTACATGGCGGTACACACCTGTAACCCAGTACTTGGGAGGTTGAGAGCAGAGGATTGCAGGTTTAAGACCAGCGTGGGCACCCTCTACAGCTTAGCAAGACCCTGTTATAAAATAGAAAAATAAAAATGGCAGGGAATGTAGCTTGGATGTAGAACACCCCTGGGTTCAATCCCCAGTACAAAAAAATTAAGTGAGCACTAAGCTTTTCTGGCTACCAGGAAATTATCCACTATTTAGTTAGTTAGTGAGTTAGTTAGTTAGTTAGTTAGTTAGTTTTGCGGTACCAGGGATTGAACCCAGGGGCATTCTACCTCTGAGCTACACCCTCAGCGCTATTTTTTTTTTTATTCTTTATTTTGAAACAGGGTCTCATTAGGTTGCAGAGGGCCTCACTAAGTAGCTGAGGCTGGCCGCAAACCTGCAATCCTCCTGTCTCAGCCTCCCAAGTACTGGGATTACAAGTGTGCGCCACCACGCCTAGCTTGATAGCCACCTTTTAAAATTCCAAATATATTGTGGGTCTTATAAGAAATGGTACCACACACATGTGTGAAAAGAATTAACATTCTTCCTAAGGTAAGTTAAGATTAGTCCCTTTGTTTGTCTTGCTCTTTGGAGAATAGTTCCAAGCAGTAGTCTATTTGGTGGTTATTTTTAATACTTTTATTGGTGCATTGTAATTATACATCATAGTGAGGTTCAAAGTGATACAAACACGCACGCACGCACGTAGCACTTGCTGTGTTTCCTTCCACATTTCACCCTCTCCTACCTCGTCCCTCCTCGTACATGTTAGTGAATTAGTAGTGAGCATTAATATATTTTAACAGCATAGTGCCATTATCAGGAATACTGAGCACTGCTTATCTAGAATAAAAAAGAAGCCGGGCGTGGTGACACACACTTGTAATCCCAGTACTCGGGAGGCTGAGACAGGAGGATCACAGGTTCAAAGCCAGCCTCGGCAACTTAGCAAGGCTCTCAGCAACCTAGTGAGACCCTGTTTCCAAATAAGAAATAAAATGAGGCTGGGGGTGTAGCTCGGAAGTAGAATGTTTCTGGGTTCAATCCCCAGTACCTAAATAAATAAATAAATAAATAAATAAATAAATAAATGCAAAGCTCCATTGCCAGGCATGGTAGCACATGCCTGTAATCCCAGTACTTGCCAGGCTGAGAAAAAAGATTGCAGGTTTGAGGCCAACCTCAGCAACTTAGCAAGACCCCCAGCAATTTAGCAAGACCCTGTTTCAAAGTAAAAAATAAAGCCAGGTGTGGTGGTGCACACCTGTAATCCCAGTACTTGGGAGGTTGAGACAAGAGGATCACAGGTTCGAGGACAGCCTCAGCAAGTAGTGAGACTCTCATCAACCTAGAAAGACCCTGTTTCAAAAAAAAATAGAGCCGGGGGTATAGCTCAGAGGTAGAATGCCCCTGGGTTCAATCCCCAGCACCACAATAAATAAACAAATAAATAAATAAATAAATAAATAGGGCTGGTTGTATAGCTCTGAGGTAGAATGGCACTGGGTTTAATTCCAAGTAAAGGAAGAAAAAGTCCAAAGAACCATTCCAGATCAAAAAAGATTACAGAGACTTGACAACTAAGTTACATCTGACCCTGGATTGTATCCAAGAAAGGAAGGAAGGAAGGAAGGAAGGAAGGAAGGAAGGACATTGTTGGGACAGTTGGCAAAATGTACAGAGTCTCTGGGTGACGTGGTGAAGTGATGGTTATGAAAGCAATCTGGGGGGGTGTGTAGGAGAGGGTCCCTGGGGCAATACACACATGCAATGTAGCAGCAAGTCAGCAACTTGTTCTCAAATAATCCAAAAAAGACTATGTGTTAACTATTTACATATGTATATTATGCATAATTAAACTATATATATGGAGAGAAAGAGAGAGAGAGAGCCTACAAATACAAATATTAAGAGCAATTGGGGAATCTGAGAGAAAGGAATACAATTCTTCTAACATCTACAAATTTTAAATTATTTTTTAAAAATTAGAGGATGCTGAGCCGGGCATGGTGGTGCACGCTTGTAATCCCAGTATTTTGGGAGGCGGAGACCGGAGGATCCGGGTTCGCAGCCAGCCTCAGCTCTCTCTCTCTCTCTCTCTCTCTCTCTCTCTCCCCTTAGTGAGGCCCTCCACAACTTCGTGAGACCCGGTTTCAAAATAAAGTATAAAAAATAGGGCCAGGGGCGTAGCGCAGAGGTAGAACGCCCCTGCATTCAATCCCCGGTACCGCAAAAAAAAAAAAAAAAATTAGAGGATGCTGGGAATTGAACCACAGGCCTGGTACATGCTAGGCACATGCTCTAAAACTGAGCTATACCCCATCCCCAAAATAAATTATTTTTTTAAACAAAAGACTAGGCAAGACTTAAGCTTTTTAAGTTGATGCCATCCCATTTATTGCTTCTCAGTTTTATTTCCTGAGCTTTGGGGTTTTACTGAGGAGGTCTCTACCAGTGCCTACCAGTGCTATACCCTGTATATGAGTCAACTCAAGAGGAATCAAAGACCTAGAAATGAGACCAGAAACTTTGCAATTACTAGAAGAAAATATAGGATCAACTCTCCAACACACAGAGGATTCACTATTATTTTGTGCTTTTAATGTACATTACTGACTTCATTACTAAAATCTGAACTTTCACTCCTAAGTTTGACAGTTTGTATTTAAAGTGATTTTTAAAAAAACTTGTAATTAGGAACTGGGATTGTTATATCCAGAGACTGGTATGAAGGGGATCTCAGTCACATTTATGATTCTGATACCCAGCTGAGATACCCACTGTTTAAATACATTGGTAACTTGCTGAGTGCTATTTTTGACCCTGTGCTTGGCAGGAAGAAAGTCACTTCCATCTCTTCTGAAGCAAGAATGTATTAAGCACAGCCTTGATTTATTACAACCTGAAATGTATTACATTTCTAACAAAATGTTTGTTTCTGATGTTGGCTGGACTTGTGACAGGGTTTTGGTATTTTCCTAGTACTGAGCTTGTCAGTTTTCTTGACTGTGAGACCTTCTAGTCCCATCTTTTAACCCACATATTTATAGCCAGAATATATGAGATTGGATAAGGTTAAAAGGGGAGAACTGAGGAACTTGTCTCTTTTGTGTGTGGTGCTAGGGATTGAACCTAGGGGAATTGTACCCCTAAGCTACATCCCCAGCCCTTTTTATTTTTTATTTTGAAATAGGGTCTCACTAAGTTGCTGAGGGTCTCACTAAGTTGCCCAGGCTATTCTCGAACTTGTGATCCTCCTGTCTTAGCCTCCCAAGTCCTGGGATTACAGGCATGTGCCACCACGCCGAGCAGGAAATTGTTTGAAAGGAGCATTTTTATAGCCAGCACACTTGTGAAGCAAATTTAATAAAAATGCTGTTCCTTTAGGATTTCATATAGAATTGAAAAATAACAATTGTCCAGAGATCAGAATATATTATTATCATTATTAGTGGGTAGTATTAGCAGGGACTGATAGAGACTAGAGGGGGGTGACAAACCTACCTTTTGGCCCTGCCACTGTCCTCAGCTCAGGACACAGCAACAAAGCAGTTACCAGACTCTCATGTCCTGCCAGCTGAGGTTCACAGGCTTTTAGACTCAGATTTCTTCTCTGTTTTCTTTTTCTTTTGGTACTGGGGAATGAACCCAGAGGCATTCTACCTCCAAGCCACACCCCCAGCCCTATTTTATTTGTTATTTTGAAACGGGATCTTACTAAGTTGCTGAGGCTGGCCTTGAACCTACAATCCCAAGTACTGGGATCACCAGCATGCACCACCTCGCCCGGCTGAGATTCAGATTTCAATCCATGACAGGACAAAGTCAATCGCTGTGCCTCAACTGTGCTGGGAGGTGCTGTTCTATCTGTCCTGAGATTCCTACAGCCCTAAACGTCTGCAGCCAAAAGCAGGAGACAAAGAAGCCCATGTAAGAAATAAAGAGATTGCAACCCAAACACGGTAAATAAGGAATCATGGGGTCTTCCCGAGTGGGGCAGGGACAGGGACAGGGCCAGCAGTGATTAACATGAAAACCATCTAGGGCTGCAGGCAAGGTCGGCAGCCCTGCTCTCCTTGTTGCTCACTATAAATGTTATTTCAGATCCTTTTGACAAGACCGATGATTGGAATGCTCATAGGGAACCATCTTAATGTTTTTTTAATTGCTAGCACCTCCCCGAGGTATCTAAAGGGTGGAGCCACCCCTAGATTCCCAGGCGCAGCCCCACATTCTTTCCAGGGACTGCCAGCAGCCTCTCCTTCCCTCTCTAGGAGGAACTTTTCACCAAGAACAGAAGGAGGAAAAGCAGGATTTTGCAGGTTTGGGCAAATGGCCCAGATGGCAGACCATCTCCACGGCTACTGTGCATCCACAGTTCTGGTTTGGGGTTGCAGGCCAGGCGCACTGTGAGTCACAGCTCTCAGGGTCCAGCCTCTCGGGAGCCACCATCAGCCCTCGGGGGACCTTTGGGTCTGGACAGACTTCTTGAAAGAACAAACATGTTCAAAGCTTAGAATGTTCTTTCCTTTCCATGGAAGCCATCTGCACATCAGAGACACTTAACTAACTGGTCATTCATCACGAGGAACAGGTTTTGTGGGCAAGGCTCCCATACAAACACCCCACTGCCATTAACCTGTATGGCAGATGTTGGGAGGTGAGAACTCCAGGTTCTGATCACGAGGAACGTGGGTCTCCTGGGTTGGAGGACGTTGAAGCGAAAGAGAGATTTGTGTGGTGCGAGCTACCTCTCTCTTTTCTCTCTCCCATGGATTTCTCTCTATCTTGAGTAAAGTTCAGTCTTTGGACATCCAGCCTGGTTGTAAACACAGTCTTTAAAACCTCTGCGCGGCTTTACTGCAGAATTTATGATTTGTTTACATTCAAGGCGAGGAGCAGGCAAGAGGGGCACTCCTGGAGCCTTTGGTAGACTACTCGAAAGAGAAAAGGGGAGGCGGGCACATGCATAAAGATACTTCCTTGTTCCAGCCATGATTTGTAGGTGCAGAAGTCTTCCCAAGAGAGAGGTCATGCCCTAAGGAAATTGGCCCAACCAGTCCTTTATCGCCATTAGAATAAGTCCCTGAGATCTCAAGAGAAACTTCTAGAAAGCCATAAGTTTGGAGATGTGGAAAACGTGCGTGAGAAAATTTGAGGCAGGTGCCCCAGTGCTGATTTGGGGTGTTGCCAGCACCAATGCCTTCTGGGAATTAAATGTCCATCAGCAACATGGCATGGGGGCATCCTTAAGTGGAACTCGGCTCAGTGGGAGATAGGGCCGCACAGCAAACACATCCCGGGAGAAAATCCCAAACGGGAACCCAGCCATGATTTTAATTTTGATATGGACTTTTGAAAGTCACAGACCAAAGAAAGTGGCTAGTAGGAATTAAGTAATCCAAGATTTTTTTTAATATAAATCACATTAGGTTTAAATTCCTCCCCTACAGCTATTGAACTAGTTGTCACCTCAGTAACAGGGGTTAAAATAGAAATAATATAACAGAGAAGAAATAAAAGACCTGGGTTCTGCCAGGCATGGTGGTGCATGCCTGTAATCCCAGTACTTGGGAGGCTGAGACAGGAGGATCGCAGGTTCAAGGCCAGCCTCGGCAACTTAGCAAGACCTCAGAAACTTAGAGAGACCCTGTTTCAAAATTAAATAAGTAAAAAATAAAAAAGGGCTGGGGTTCATTTCAGAGATAGATGCCTCTGGGTTCAACCTCCAGTACCAAAAAAAAAAAAAAAAGACCTGTGTTCTAGGGAGAGCACACACCTGCTTATTTATACTAACTGGTTATGTGGCCTTCAGCAAACAACACACTGGGCTTCCAGTCCCTCATCAGTAATGGAAACACAAATACTTGCCACTCAAAGGAACAATGAGAAACCGGGCACAGTGGCACACACCTGTAATCCCAGTACTTGGGAGACTGAGAAAGGAGGATCGCAGGTTCGAGGCCAGCCTCAGCAACTTAGTGAGACCCTCAGCAACTTGGCAAGATCCTGTTTCAAAAATAAAAATAAGTGCCGGGCAAGGTGGCACACACCTGTAATCCCAGTTCTTGGGAGGCTGAGATAGGAGGATTGCAGGTTCAAAGCCAGCCTTAGCAACTTAGTGAGGCTCTCAGAAACTTAGCAAAACCCTATTTCCAAATAAAAAATAAAATAGGTTTAGGGGTATAGCCTGGAGGTAGAAGGCCCCTGGGTTCTATCCCCAGTACCACACACACACACAAAATAAATAAATAAATAAAACTTAAAAAGAAAATAATAAAAAGAAAAACTAAGCCGAGCATGGTGGCACACACCTGTAATCCAAGCTCTTGGGAGGTTGAGACAGGAGGATTGTAGGTTCAAGAACAGCCTCAGCGACTTAGTGAAACCCTATTTCAAAGTAAAAAATGAAAAGGGCTGGGGGTATACCTCAGAGGTAGACTTCCCCTGGATTCAATCCCCGGTACCAAATAAATAAATATATAAATAAGCCAGGCATGGTGGCACACGCTTGTAATCCCAGTACTTGGGAGGCTGAGACAGGAGGATCGCAGGTTCGTGGCCAGCCTCAGCTACTTAGTGAGGCCCTCCGCAACTTAGTGAGACCCTGTTTCAAAATAAAGAATAAAAAATAGCCAGGCGTGGTGGCACACACTTGTAATCCCAGTACTTTGGGAGGCAGAGACCGGAGGATCAGGGTTCGCGGCCAGCCTCAGCTCTCTCTCTCTCTCTCTCTCTCTCTCCCTGTCTCTCTCTCTCTCTCTCTCTCTCTCTCTCTC
>PVJS01060739.1:0-11169 GCA_004027185.1 Glis glis | reverse complement strand
CTCTGTCTCTCTGTCTCTCTGTCTCTCTGTCTCTCTCTCTCTCTCTCTACCTAGTGAGGTTCTACGCAACTTCGTGAGACCCAGTTTCAAAAATAAAGCATAAAAAAAAAAATAGGGCCGGGGGCGTAGCGCGGAGGTAGAAAGCCCCTGCGTTCAATCCCCGGTACTGCAAAAAAAAAAAAAATTGGCTAATATAAAAATAATGATAATTATTACATAGAAAATGTGATACAATATGATATAAAATAAAAATGATATAAAATGGCATGTATACTTTACTTATAAGTAGAAACATGTAAAATGACAGCTAGACAGATATATTTAAAATATTGTGTTAAGCTGGGCATGGTGGTGCACACTTCTAATCCTAGTACTTGAGAGGCTGAGACCAGAGGATCTAGGTTCACGGCCAGCCTCAGCTACTTAGTGAGGCCCTCTGCAACTTAGTGAGACCCTGTTTCAAAATAAAGAATAAAAAAATAGGAGGGGGGGTGTAGCTTGGATGTAGAATGCCACTGGGTTCAATCCCCAGTACTGCAAAAAAAGAAAAAAATATATATATACATATTGTGTTAAGATTATGGGTCCACCAGTGATTTTTTAATTAGTTTTCTAAAATTTCTCTTATGCTGAAATTATTTTAATTCTCTTATTGAAAGTAAATTTTTTTGCTAAACACTGTCTCAACTAAGTTGAATCAAGTAAAGTTTCACCATTAAATATACACAATCTTTTGGGGGGGGGCTAAGGATTGAACCCAGGTGCATTCTGCCTCCTAGTCATACCCCCAATCCTTTTATTTTAATTTTGAAACAGTCTCGCTAAGTGGCTGAGGTTGCCCTTGAACCCACACTCTTCCTGTCTCAGCCTCCCAAATACTAGGATTAAAGGCATGTGCCACCACACCCAGCTATACATAATCTTTATTGTTACATGTTTTTAATATTATCAAATTTAAAATAGAAATAAGGGAATAATATTTGTGTGACCCTGGAGAATGAATTATGGTTTTCAGTTGCTTCCTGGTACTTTTGAGTTATTTTGTTAAGCAAACAGTTACCACTGAGGACTTTAAAGATCCTGACAATAGGGAACCAGTAATAAAAAAGTTGCACTAGAAGTGATCTGTAGATGTCTGAAGTGTTTTCTCTGGCTTAGTTGATGAATTAAGTTAAACAATATGAATTGCTACTATTGGACTATTTTTAATATATAAAAATAGCAATTCATAAGGTTCAACTTAATAATACAGACATTTTCTTGGGTTGTTCTGAACTGAATCTGCTCCTGTTCTATCAAGTATAAAGAACTAACTAAAGTGGCCTTGTTTTTGTTTCTCTTTCCTAGGAAAACTCAAAAAGAAGAACATGGCACCCAGGCTGGGCCCGCACAGGCACAGGCACAAGCACAGGCACAGGCACAAGCACAAGGAAGCCCATTTCGTTCCATTAATCTCCCTGAACCTGTTCTTCCAAGTGAGGACTTTACCAATATTTTGCCTTCTCAGGCCTATGAAAAAGGTATAATTCACAAATCATGGTGAATTAACCAATCCCTAGGGCTTAAGTAATAGTAAGAATGAGCTTAAGTCCTCCATTTTTTTTTAATTTTTTGGTGGTGGTGGTACTGGGGATTGATCCCCAGGGCATTCTATCTCTGAGCTATACCACCAGCCCTTTTTATTTTTTATTTTGAAACAGGGTCTAGCTAAGTGGCTGAGAGTCTTGCTAAGTTGCTGAGGCTGTCCTCTAACCTGTGTTCCTCCTGTCTCAGTCTCCAAGTTACTGCGATTGTAGGCATGTGCCACCACTCCTGGCTCCTTCATCCTTATTAGAGAAAAATTACATATTGCTGAGAATTTTTCCTCATTACTGGAATTCAGTAGAATCCACAGGACCTAAGCGATCCTAAGAGTCTGCCCAATTTTTTTATTTTTTGTACTGGGGATTGAACCCAGAGGCATTCTACCTCTGAGCTACACCCCTAGCCCGATTTTATGTCTTATTTGGAAACAGGGTCTCACTAGGTTGCTAAGTAGCCTTGCTAAGTTGCCGAGGCTGGCTTTGAACCTACAATCCTCCTGTCTCATCTTCCCAAGTACTGGGATTACAAGCGTGTGCCACCATGCCCGGCTTCTGCCCAACTTTAAAGATTTTCTTTTTTGGGAAAATACTAATCTGGATTCTCCTACATTTAATTGGATTAAAATAATTTATTTCAAATCAATACTACACCAACCAAAAAAGAAAAATGTTAAAAATTCACTCTAAGAAATCATTTGTTGGTGATCCACCTCAGCACCCATTTTTCTGTGGAAAACCAGAGCTAGTGCTGTCTGTGGGCTGAAGCAGCACCAACCACATCCCTGATCTTAAGGATGTGAAACAGATGTTATACAATGGCACATTGGTAGTACTGAGGAAACTAGCTTTCCAAGGCATGTGGTTATGGACCTGTGTTGAACTCAGGAAAAAATTATAAAACAAAAATAATTTGTTATATCCTTTTATCTTTAACAACATCTAGCAAAACACCTATACACAGAAAAATGAATGCAGAAATTAACATTGATTAGATGATGTTTCTTCTTTTAAAAAATTTTTTTTGGTCTTATATAGAAAGTCCTCAAAAGCTAGGACCAATGATACCTCAACCAAGTGTAATCTTGAAGATGGGTTTGGTGGTTTTCTATCCTTATGGCTTTTGGAACAATTTGGTTTATGTATTCTCAGACAATAAGTGTGGTCTGAATAACTGCATCTAAAAATCTAAATCAAGCCAGGCGTGGTGGCGCATGCTTGTAATCCCAGTACTTTGGGAGGCGGAGACCGGAGGATCCGGGTTCGCAGCCAACCTCAGCGCGCATGCGTGCGCGCACGATCTCTCTCTCTCTCTCTCTCTCTCTCTCTCTCTCTCTCTGTCTCTCTCTACCTAGTGAGGCCCTCTGCAACTTCGTGAGACCCGGTTTCAAAAATAAAGCATAAAAAAATATAGGGCCGGGGGCGTAGCGCGGAGGTAGAACGCCCCTGCGTTCAATCCCCAGTACTGCAAAAAAAAAAAAAAATCTAAATCAAATGGCATTCACTTGGTGACCTGCTTTGTTATTTTTCTTACCCACATGAGTAGTTATCTTAGAGACTGATAAGTATACCTTGGCAAAACTCACTTGAGCCACCTGAGGAATGGGTCCACAGGTGTTTCTATTTTCTTTACTCCATGACGAGGAGAGCAAGACATAAAAGGATGATCCTTAGTGGGGAAGAGTACAGGATGGACTTGGAGAGTAGAGGTCAGAGCGATGCCACATCTGGGGCAGCTAAACAGGTTTACGAGATAAGATTTTGAAAGTTATATTTGCAAAAGAAATTTATGTATCTTTAAACAATATGCAACAGCTCTCAGAAAAAGGAATAATCATAGGATTTGTTGAATTCATTAGTAACAGCTGATCTAGATGATTCGATTGCTTATGTAGACTCAAGTTAACTGTTTACTGGCAACTTCGTCCCGCTATACAGACATGGTCATAGTTTATTCTACTAAGTTGATGCAGGAGGATAATGTGCTATAAGCAAATATTTTGGATACAATTGGTGGTAGCTTATGTTAAAACTCAGGGTTAAAGACAAAACTTTCAGAAAGTGTTGGTTTGCTTGGACTTTGTGATAAAACGGTGCAATGGTTACCTACTGTCTCCAAATTCAGTAGCTTAAAATAGCAAAGCTTCATCATCTCTCAGTTTCTCTGAGTCAGGAGTCTGCACAGTTTGGCTGGTGCCACTGGCTCCAGGTCTCTCATGAAGTTGCAACCAAGGTGTTGGCCAAGGCTGTCATCTCGTGAGGACACACTGCTCGAGGGGCACCTACCTCCAAGCTTATTCACGTGGTTGCGGGCAGGCTCCAGTTCCTGTGGCACGGGCATCTCCAAGTTGCTGCCTCATAACATGGCAGCTGGCTTCCCCCAGGGCAAGTAACCTAAGGGAATGGCCAAGACGAAAGCCATAGTCAGTTCACAACCTAACTGTGGAAGTAGCATTCCATCCTTTCTGCCATACTCTATTCTTTAGAAGCTAATCACTAAATCCAGCCACCACTCAAGGGAAGCCTCTATTTCTATCTCTGTGGTCAAGCCACCCTGATATTCTTTTTGTTTGTTTGTTTGTGGTACTGAGAATGGAACCCAGGGGCATTCTACCTCTGAGCTACACCCCCAGCCCTATTTTATTCTTTATTTTGAAGCAGGGTCTAAGTTGCAGAGGGCCTCACTAAGTAGCTGAGGCTGGCCGCGAACCTGCAATCCTCCTATCTCAGCCTCCCAAGTACTGGGATTACAAGCGTGTACTATTACACTTGGCCCTGATATTCTTTTAGGCCCTGCAATGCCCTATTTATTCCCTGGCCTCTGGCTCTTAAAATATGCTACACTCTCTAAGCATCTCCCTCTAATTCCCTTCAACTTTTCCAGAATAACTTCTATTCACCCTCCAAGTTCTCTAGACCAGGGCTTTAATGTGCACTCTAATGTGGGATTGATGAAATACTGCTAAAATGAGATTTGAAGTTGGCAGGTCTGGGGTAGGGCCTGAGCTTCTGCATTTCCAATAATCTACCATGTGAGATCAATGCTGCTGATCCATTGGTCACACTTGAAATCATAAGATACTAGGAAATATTCCTGACACCATCATTCCTGTTATCCAGTCCTCCTCCCCATTAAATTCAGGTCAGCTTTTCTAGGAGACTATAATAGCACCTATAGTTCCTCTACACATCCATCCATCCATCCATCCATCCATCCATCCACCCACCCACCCACCCACCCACCCATCCATCCATCCATCCATCTATCCATCCATCCATCCATCCATCCATCCATCCATCCAACCATTCACCCACCCATCCCAGGCACTGTGTAGATGGTGGAATATAGTTATGAACAAAACAACAAAAATTCACGGTGCCTTGTTGTGAGGGAAACAGACAGTGGATGAGATATGTAAAACATGTAGTATGTTAGATAGTGATAAATTAAGGAGAAAATAAATAAAGGAAGATTGTAATTTTAGGTGGGGTGCCAGATAAAGACCTGAAGGAAGTAAGAAAGTTAGCATATAGATATGGAGGGAACGAGAGGGGACAGCCAGTGCCAAAATCCTGGTGGGAACGCTACTGACGTGTTCACAGAATAGCAAGAAGACCAGTGGGGATAAAGCAGAGCGAACAAGGGAGATGATAGGAGATGTGGTTAAAAAAAAAAAGGCAGCAGCAGGCCGGGGAGCAAATACTGTAGGGCTGTAGGATCATCATAAGGCCTTAGGCTTTTACACCAAAATGTGAAGCCATAGGAAGGCTAAGTAGACTGACTTCCATCTAAACAGCATCATTCTGCTCTGCTCAGTATTACTACCATCGCATGCCACCACTACCATGGTTAAACAATAATTTAGCTCTTTCAGTATGCCAAGTACTACTTTATGCAGTTTATAGACATTGGCCTATTTATTTTTTACAGTAATCATTTGCGGTAAGTACCACTATTAATATTATCTTTTACAGCTGAGAAAATAGCACTTACCACACTATACTATAATTTCCTTTCTTTCTCTCTCTCTCTCCTTCCTTCTTTTTTTTTCTTTTCCTTTCTTTTTTTTTTTGACTATTCTCTCTCCCGTGAAACTATAAAATCTGTGAGTCTGCCCTCAGTGCCTGGCTCACAGAGATGCGTAGTCCATGTTAGTGGACTGAATGCTCAATGAAAGCTTTCCTTTCTCTGCAGCCCAAGAGTCCAGATCTGTTCACGTAGGCGATAGTAATGTGAAGGGAATGATGGGTCCTGGTAAGTGGCTCTTCCGTTACCTCCGTTCTTCCAGCAGTTCCACTCTTGCCCTCTTCTGCCTCCCCTGCTTCTTCTCCTGCAGTCCCAATCCAAGCATGAAAGAGCTCAGACAAGATGAAGCATTACTGTTACTAAGATCCCAAGATGTGTGCTAGAGTAGGTCAGTGACTTATTTAAACCCAAGGAGAGAGAAGGCCTGGGGAAGTTTAAAACAAAACCAGTATTTTTGGTTCTTTCTGGCTTGTTTCTATTATGAATGAATTCACATTTGCTGAAATCTCACAGGTTGAGTGTTTCAGGAGATAAGTTTTCTATGGATCACAAACGTTATGGTTTAATTAAAAAGTTATTTACTTAATTGACAACACATCAGATTTTCATATATTATTTCATCTTCCCTCCCTCCCTTCCCCTTTCAACTTATTATCCACAAGTTAAAGGGGTAAATAGCAAAAGAAGATGTGGTCCTTGGAGCCTTCCTCCTCTTCTTTCTGTACTTCCTTCCCAACGGTATTGCAGGCACCTGGTGTACTCTCCTGAAAGGAAGCAGATATGAGGAGTCAATACATGTTACTCTAAACTAGTTATATTACATTATAAATTTATTTGTTTGTTTATTGCAGTGCTGGAGATTGAACCCAGGGCCTTGTACATACTAGGCAAGGACTCTACCACCGAGCTACACCCCTAGCCCTATAAATTTATTTTTTAAAATGTCTTATTTTAGCCAGGCATACTGACACAGACCTGTAATCCCAATACTTGGGAAGCTGAGACAGGAGGATGACAGGTTCGAGGACAGCCTCAGCAACCTATCAAGACCCTCAGCAATTTAGTGAGACCCTGTTTCAAAATGAAAAATAAAGAGCTGGGGGTGTAGCTCAGAGGTAGAATGCCCCTGGGTTCAATCTCCAGTACTCCCCACCCCAAAGTCTTATTTTGTGGAGTCTATGTACAAAGAGTAGAGGATGTATAGATCAGAAACAGAGGTGGCCCCTTGTGGTTGTGAAACCTTTTAATTCTCAATTGATATATTTAATCCTGAGGGCTAGTTGTGCCCAAATGAGGACATATTAGTTAAGAGTTAGAAAAAACAGGTGTTTTTTTTTTAAAAAGAAAGATCTTGATCATAGGTGTCATTTTCCAGGAGTGAACCCAACAACTCCAGAAGCAGATGAAAACCTCAAGCCTTGCCTCTCGGCTGATATCCCGTCCAAGGGCCATCTCTCATCTGGTGTGTGGAGGCAGCCTAAGGATGGCAAAGAATGGGGCGAGGAATATGTCACGAAAGACCACCCAGATAAACTCAAGGAAGCAGGCCAGGGTAGACACAGCTCCTTGGAAAATGTTTTATGTGAAACCTCTTTAGCTGGTAAGTTCCACGGGGAATGCAGGCTGGAATTGTGTGTGTGTGTGTGTGTGTGTGTGTGTGTGTGTGTGTAGTGCTGGGGATTAGAACTCAAGGGCATTCTACCTATGAGCTACATCCCCAGCCCTTTTTATTTTTTACTTTGAAACAAGGTCTCACTAAGTTGCTGAGGGTCTTGCTAAGTTGCTGAGGCTGGCATCCAACCTGCGATTCTCCTGTCTCAGCCTCCCAAGTACTGGGATTACAGGCATGTGCTACCATGCCCAACTATAAGTTTTTTGCTTGTTTGTTTTGATGTATGACCTTATTTTTCTTGTGTGTATACCTAAGAGTGGAGTCTCTGTGTTATAGGATAGGATTGTGTTTAAGAGAAAATGTCAAGCAGTTTTCCAAAGTGGTTGGATAATTTTATACTCCCATTAGCAGTATGTGTATGTGTGTGTGTGTGTGTGTGTGTGTGTGTGTGTGTGTGTGCGTGTTACTGGGGATTGAACCCAGGGGCATTCTACCTCTGAGCTACATTCCCAGCCCTATTTTATTTTTTTATTTTGATATACAGTCTTACTAAGTTGAGGAGGGCCTCACTAAGTTGCTGAGGCCGGCCTCGAACCTCCAATCCTCCAATCTCAGCCTCCCAAGTATGCCCAGCCCATCAGCAATGTTTTAGAGGGCCAGTTGCTTCACATCCTTCCCAGTACTTGGGGGACAGTCTTTTAATTTTAGCCATTCTCATAGGTGTGCACTGGTATCATAATATGGTTTTAGTTTATACTTCCCTAATGACTATTGATATTGAACATTTTTTTCCTCATATGCTTATTGGTTCTTTATAGATCTTTTATGAAGTACCTGTTTAAATCCTTTGCCCAATTTTTAAGTTGGGTTCTTTTTATCTAGGATCTTAAGATACATTCTGGATATGAGTTCTTTGTTATATGCACATGTGGAGAATACTTTATTCCAGTCTGTGGCTTGCCTTTTCTCTTTCTTAATAGTTTTTTTGGTGAGCAGAAGTTTTAAGTCTTAGTGAAGTTTCCTTTATCAATTTTAAACTTTTTAATAACTTGTGACTTTTGTGTGCTTCCAAGAAACCTTTGCCTATCCCAAGGTTGCAAAGATATTCTCATGTTTTCTTCTAAAATCTCATAGCTTTAGCTTCCTCATTTAGGTCTATGACTTATCTGGAATCAGTTTTGATGGATGGTATGAGGAAGGGGTTCAGGTTCATTTTTTCCCCCATAGTTGCTTCAGTACTATGGTACCAAAAAATGCTTTCTTTCCCCACTGAGTTGCATGAGGGAGTCAAGTGATCTTTTATGGGTGAGTTGGATTCTAGAATCTGTATTTTTTATTCCAATTATCAGAGGATTAACATCTTGACAGTATTAAGTCTTCCATTCAAAGACCATGGTATTTGTAGTCTTCCTATCATCTTATATTTTCCATTCATATAGACCATCTTGAATTTTTCTTAATATAACAGAAACTCTATTCTTTACTTTTTTTTGGTGGTACTGGGGATTGAGCCCAGGGGCATTCTACCTCTGAGCTACTTCCCCAGCTCTATTTTACCTTTTATTTTGAAACAGGGTCTCACTAAGTTGCTGAGGGCCTCGTTAAGTTGCCGAGGCTGGCCTTGAGCCTGAGACCCTCCCATCACAGCCTCCTAGCTACTGGGATTACAAATGTGAGCCACCATGCCTGGTTTATTCTTTATGGTTTGTTTGTTTTTTTTTTGCGGTACCGGGGATTGAATCCAGGGGCATTCTACCTCTGAGCTACACCTCCAGCCCTATTTTTTATACTATATTTTGAAATAGGGTCTCACTAAGTTACAGAGGGCCTCACTAAGTAGCTGAGGCTGCACTAAGTAGCTAAGGCTGGTCACGAACCTGTGATCATCCTGTCTCAGCCTCCCAAGTACTGGGATTACAGGCATGCACCACCATGCCCGGCTCACACCTACTATTAATTTGGTAATTTCCTCTCAAATATTTTCTTCCTTTTCTCTGAAGCGGCTACTAGTTTGATGTTGGATCTCTTGAATTGAGTTTCTCAACTGCCGTATTTTTCTCTCCATTTTTTCTTCAATATATCTCCTTTTCTTTCTTTCTTTTTTGTGGAGGAGGAATTTCTTTGACTTTATCTTCTACCCTTTTAATTTTTGCTATGACTTAAAGAGTGTCAAAAAGTTTCCTTTTTAATAATATTCTCTCTTTTTTAAAAAATAGCATCCCATAACTGTTAAATGACTGGGATATCTTTCTCATATCTCTTTGAGAATATTAATTATATAATTTTAATGTTTTCATTTGTATCCTGCATTGTCTCTGCTTCTTCAACTTCCCCTTAATTAGGGTGTGTGTGTGTGTGTGTGTGTGTGTATACGTGTGTATTTCTCCCTTTTATGGTAAAGCTTATTCAGATGTCAGTATCATTAGCTAATTATTTATGTGTAAGAGAGAGGTTCTGAAAAAAAAACAAACCTGGAAATTTTGTGTTGTTCAAGCTTGTCAATAAGTGGGCTTCATTAAGGCAGACTAATCAGGTAGCGAGTCAAGTTTTTTGGTAAGTGACCTCTTTATGTCATTGTGTGGGGCTTATGAAGGGGTAGACCCTCCTCCGTCCTCCTTTCTGGAGTGGCTAAGCCTGGCTATTGGCGTTTAGGAACCTGCAGAGGGAAGGGGCTGAGGGACAGCTCACTGTTCACAATGCAACCTTCTCTGAATCCCCTCGTGTTCACGTTGGCGTCTCAATTCTGCCCTCTATGTCGGGCATCTTTACCCATATTGCAGTCAGGGATTCCTAGTTTCCCTCTTTCCATTGCTCACAAACAGGGTGGACGTGAGATAGGCAGCCCATCTGACGCGTGAGTGAGGGTCTGAACACTCACTGGCACCTCTTCACGTTTCCAGGGTCGCCCTCATTTGCACTGTCTGTGGCTCCGGGTGTGGTGTCTGGGATCCTCGGGCCTTCCTGCTGCCTCTCAGTGGATTCCCTATCCGCAGACAGGAACAAGAGCATGTGCCCTCCACTCTGCTGAATGAATGATCGTGTCTTCATTCTGTTTTCCATCTTCCCAAAACTCGCTGCTGTCTTTTTACTGCTTTCAATATCTTTCTATTGCTCTCTGTTATTTCATAGGATTTGGGGAGGAATGGCTACCCAAAATTCCCTCTTTGGTTTGTTTTTAAAGCTAAAAGACAAACTGTGGCTCTAGAACTGCTTGAATCTGAAAGAAAATACGTCATTAACATCTCTCTGATCCTGAAGATAAAAGCAACGTTCCAGGGCTCAGATGGAAAGAGGAATACCAAAGAGAGAAGGTATCCCTGTGTTCATTGCCTTTGTTTTTCAGATTGATTAGGATTTAAGGTAAGTTGTTCACTCTGGGAATTCTGGGGCCTATAGAGAGTTCCAGAAATGGTCTTTGAAAAGAGAATAAAGAGCAATAGCAAGTAATCCCTGGCAAGTCACAAACCTTGATTCTCAGCAGGTAAGGAAATGAGTATAAACTGGATGTCATGGTACACACTTGTAATCCCAGTACTGGGGAGGCTGACACAGGAGGATCGCAGGTTTGAGGCCAGCCTGAGCAACTTAGTGAGACCTGTTTCAAAATAAAAAATAAAGGGCTGGAGGTATAGCTCAGAGGTAGAATGCCCCTGGGTTCAGTCAAAGAAAGGAAGGAAGGAAGGAAGGAAGGAAGGAAGGAAGGGAGGAAGGAAGATAACGGAGGGAGGGAAGGAAGAAAGAGGATGAGCGTAGCCTCCAGGGCCCTCTGTCTGTTAAGAACCTAAAGGGAGCCGGGCGTGGTGGCACACACTTGTAATCCCAGTACTTTGGGAGGCGGAGACCGGAGGATCCCGGTTCGCAGCCAGCCTCAGCTCTCTCTCTCTCTCTCTCTCTCTCTCTCTCTCTCTCTCTACCTAGTGAGGCCCTCTGCAACTTCATGAGACCCAGTT
>PVJS01060738.1:0-11176 GCA_004027185.1 Glis glis | reverse complement strand
TCTTCGCCGTTGGCTGTAGTGACGTCCTGCTCCTGGCAGTGAACAGTGTTGAAGTGCTCCAGTAGTGCCTGAGTGTCGGCAGCTGTGAAACTGCACTGACGGCATTTGTAGCAGCTGTGTGCTCTCCTGGAACAGAAGAAAACAGCCCGTGGAAATCCAGCAGTCGAAGGGTTTTTCTTTTTTAGACAGTCTATAAACACCTGAATTTTATCTCACACAATGTAGTAGGCAGAACGAAATAAGATATTCTCAACGCCCAGAAATTGGAACTTAATTAACTGGCATTTTCAATTCTATATAAAGAATGTGAAGTTTCCTTTTGTTATATTAGCAGCAACAGGTGTACACGCACACACACACACACACACATACACACACACACACACGGTAGTATGCACACATTCCAGCTGATTAGCCTTAAACTGGTTGGTTGGCTTTATTATCAAATCACCTGCTCTGTTCATTTTATCTTGATGCATAATCACCAATTCTGCACCAGTTACACATAGGTTTTTATGTCTGGTCTCATCAATGGACTTTTCATTTTCTGTTTATTTAAGCTAAAGTGAGGGTTTTCTTCAGTATGAACACACTTATGTTTCTAATTCTGAAGTGCTTTGTACAGCTTTTTCATATATTGAAATGCACTCTAAATGATTACAATGTCCTCTTATTATAAATTGAAAATTAGTGAATTAAATGTGGTCAGCTAATTTACATCATCTGAAAAAGATGTATTAAAAACCCAAGATTTATCTAAACAAATTCTACCTATCTGTAAGGACATAAATACAGTCAACAAATTGAATCTCTGTTGGGTGTCAAATAGCATGAGAGTTACTGTACAGATATGTTTATTAAAAGGGTGTATGTATATGTATGTGCACATATATGTGTGTTCTTTTTTTAAAGCATAAAATGGGGAGAGTTTATTGTTAAATTTCATATAATCTCTTCCATTAGAGAGAGAACAGTAACTGCTATATTAAGACAAATGTTTAATTAATGAAGGACAGAGGTAATGCATTGTAAAAAAGCATACCAGAGAGGTACACAACTGATTTGGAATAAGGCATTGTAGAATCAGTATATTATAATATAATATATTATTAATATATTGTTGATTATAATTATATTATTGATTATATTATTACTGATTATAACATATTATTAATATATAATCAGTATATTATATATACAATGTATACCATTATATATATGTATACATTAATATATACCATGATTCTAAACAACTTAATGAATAAACTCACAAGAAATCCCCCACCCCCTTATGACATTAATGAAACACAAGTATGCTCTTACTATTTTTATTTTTCAGAATTTTAGGATTCTGGCTATGACTACTATTCATGAAAAGAGAGTCAAGCTCGACAATGAAGCAGTAAACTACTAAACTGCTCCATCTTTCAGGCCATTGAGCACCACCAGGTGAAACAGAAAAGGCAATTTGCTGCCAAGTACTCTTGAGACTTGAAGAACTGCTCTCTCTTTGCATCAATCCTAAATAAATGATAGGAAGTGCATTAAAAAAGCAACATTATTGTCAAAAGTTTGGAGCAATATAAACTCTTCACTAACCTACATTGGCACCTAGAGCAAACTCCAACATGCATAGGAATCACCTGGGGACCAGGCTACACATCTGGACTCTGAATCGGGAAGTCTGCAGTTGGACCTGATATTCTGCACTTCTAAGTTCCTACATCATGTCATTACTGTTGGTCCCCTGCCCACACCTTGGGTGGCAAGAGCCATGCAGATATGGTCAGAAATAACTCCAAGATAGGTATGAGTTACCTTGCAATGAACTCTAAGTATAACATATGTACACTTTTATTATATATATGTAATATATATATGTGTGTGTATGTGTGTGTACATATATATATACACACACATATGTTATATTGAAAATATAACATACATATTATATTAAGAGTATAATACACACATAGCACTTCATAGAACATCCTCAAATGAACTTTTTTTGGTGTGTGTGGTACTGGGGATTGAACCCAGGGACATTCTACCTCCAAGTTCCATCCCCAGTCCTATTTTTAAATTCTTTATTTTGAAACAGGGTCTCACCAAGTTGCAGAGGGCCTCACCAAGTAGCTGAGGGTGGCCGGGAACCTGCAATCCTCCTGTCTCAGCCTCCCAAGTACTGGGATTACAAGCATGCGCCACCACACCCGGCCTCAAATGAATTTTTGATAATGAGCAACATGATTTTGCCACCTAAACAACATACAATACCACACTCTTTGGAGAGTCAACATTAACAACTGTGTAGATTAAAACTACAAACGTGAAATTTTCAAGAGTAGTCCCAAACCAATTCACGTTTTGTTTTGTTTTCTATTTCACTGTTTGGGGGACTGTCAGTATTATTTATTTATTTATTTTTTTTTTTTGCAGTACTGGGGATTGAACGCAGGGGCGTTCTACCTCCGCGCTACGCCCCCGGCCCTATTTTTTTATACTTTATTTTGAAACCGGGTCTCACGAAGTTGCGGAGGGCCTCACTAAGGAGAGAGAAAGAGAGAGAGAGAGAGAGAGACAGGGAGAGAGCGAGAGAGCTGAGGCTGGCCGCGAACCGGGATCCTCCGGTCTCCGCCTCCCAAAGTACCTGTCAGTATTATTTAGTGCTAAGCCATTTATATATATTACCCACAACAATTGCACAAACTATATGTTTCCATTCCCACTTCACAGATAAAGAAAGTAAATCACAGAGAGTTCGAATCAGATAAAATAATATTGAGGGTAAGATATATTTTTGCTTGTGTCCATGGTTACAGTTTCATGCATAGTACTAGGTAGTTAATACAGTGTTACTAGTTTGTTCAGGAATTAGGTCCTAAAAGAGTTGGGCAGATTCTCTGAAATGTATCATTCCCTCCATAACCACTGTTAAGACCTCCAACACAACGCACAACGCTAGTTCCCCAAAGAATAAGACTAGATTATTGCAAGCCCTGGCACCAAAAACATTACTCAAGAATAAAAGTTTATTCATTGTAAAACTATATTAGGCCAGTCGTGGTGGTGCATGCCTGTAATCCCAGTACTTGGGAGGGTGAGGCAGGAGGATTTCATGTTTAACAATAGTCTCAGCAAGTAGTGAGACTCTCAGCAACCTTGGGAGACCCCGTTTCAAAATAAAATTAAAAAGGGCTGTGGGTGTAGCTCAGAGGTAAAATGCCCCTGAGTCCAATCCCCAGTACCACCAACAAAAAAAAAAAAAAGAAAGAAACGAAAAACTTACAGTAGTTTGGACTCTTCTCTAAACCACTAAATGTGTTTTATCTTATCAGCATTAATATGGAAACTTCAAAAGCATTCAGGGGGGTTTTCCTCTAGTTCTCAAGATTTACCTCAACCATACCTCATCCATAAAGACTTCCCAAATGATTCAAACCAAAATAAATCTCCTGTCCTTTGAGTTACTCTAAAATTTTGTCTTCTTAGGCTATTTTACACATTGTCCTCTTAATTTGCAGTTATATTGTAATTGCCATATGATCATGATCAAAGCTGACCCATCTCTGTATTTCCCCTGCCACAAAACATCCAGATAACCCGTAAATATCTGCTTCATAACCAAAGGACTGAAAGGCTGCAGCTCAGGGATGTGCAGGATGCTCTCTTTAATAGGCAGTCATAAAGGACCAGAGGTATATTAAGAGGTACATAGATATTTTGCAGATGGTACATTTTGAGTTTTAGTCTGAATAAAATCTTTATTATTTAAAAACTCCTAGAACTTCCGGCTCCATTGAGCCAGACTAATTTAAAAGATACTACAAATGCAGGGTATGCTTTGCATTAATTTAAATTCTATACCCTTCTGACAAATGAAAAGCAAACTCTTTCCTCATACTACCTGAGGGAAAAATATGTCATTTTGTATGTATAAGTTTGCCAGGTCAAGCAAAGGATACCTGGGTAATTCTGAATTTCAGATAATAAATAAATAAATGAATAAATAAACTAATTAATTAATAATATTTTAGTCTAAGCACATTCTATGCACCATGACATACTTATAAAAAAAAACCTCATTGTGACCCTTGCACTATTGGGAAATCAGGAGATGAATCAATCAATCTTAAAAAACAAACCTTTGATTAAAGAGCTAAATCATCCTTTCTCTCCAGGAAAATCACATCAAAACTGTCTAAAGGCCTAAAGAAGACCAAATCATATTTAATTCAAGTAACTTAGAATTCTGTGAAAAAAATATTTCATACATTACTCTCTAGAATTTTCATGTGCTATGAAGAAACATTTATTTAGGATCCTTCCACATTCCAATGCACAGTGGCCTTCTATTCAACAGTAGCATTTTGCTCATTGCTAAAGATTATTATAAATTGTTTTCACAATTCATAAATGGATAAGAAATGCTTCCTGGGGAAAAATCAGCTAAAAGACACTACTCGACTGTAGTTTGAAAAAAAATTCTAATTTCAGAGTAAACCAGCCATGGTATATGAGAAGTACAGCTCTGAGTGAGGCTTTGTTTTTCTCCTTCAAATGTTAAATTACAGAAATTTATGCCATCCCTTGAAAAGCTCTCCTTTATTGAATAACTGTATTTTACTCTGAAGAGTTTGAACCACAGTTTTTCTTCTTCAATGACTAAGTGGAGCATTAAGTAAATATTCATTAATTAGACACTGAAAGATACTTTTTGGTAATTACATTATCAATTACAGATAAATTACCACATGAGTACAATAAATGAAGGTAATTAAATATTTAAATCTAAGCATAGTTCAGTAGATCTGACCTCTTAAAAAGCTAGTCATTTCTGTAATATAAACCTGGTTGGTATATAAAATTTATAATGTAAGGCATGTGACATTGCTGCCACTGTAAAATGACAGAAATGAAAGGAGATGGGAGTGTCTGAAGGACAAAGACAAGAATGGAATTACAGATGGATAGCCAGATCGATCCTTCAGAAGTGGGAAATAGAATATTTAGCCTTAGCTAAGCAGAGAGGAGCAGTCCATAGATTATAATCTAATCTAAGAAAAACTGAAATTCTGAATAAGATTATGGTCAGTCCACTCATCTTGCATTTTTAATGAAATAATCAGATTAAAACTCCCTCACTTATAGTAAGTGGCTTTTTGAAGGAAAGGGGCTTTATCTTCAAGTGGACAAAACTTTGTCCTCTCTTGGGATTAGAAGAAAATAAAACTAAAGTTATATCTGAAAGGTTCAAGTTCTGGTTTACTTTCAAAAGAAAGACATCCCCTCCAAAATGTTCAAAATAGAAAATAAGTCTTCCCATAAAACAGAAAGCAAACAAAGGGTGGGAAGTAATTTTTACAAGCTAATATGAAATGAAAATCAGGGCTAAAATATATCATTCAAGACTGAATAACTATCCTTGCAGTTTTTAGGATCTTTCTGAAATTTCTCATAAATAATATACACAAATAAAGGTGAGAGCACTTTGAGTTATTTTCTTGATGGACTATAATATCCCTGGGAACTTTCTGTCTGTCTCACAATAGGAATTTTCAAATTGAAATACTATGTCTAAATCAAGGTATTAGAGGCAACTGATTTGTTAGGTATTGTTTAAAAATATGACACATCACACACACACACACACACACACACACACACACACACACACAAATCTAAAAGTGACCATCAGAGCCCTCACCCTTTTAGAAAGTCTGTACAAATCCTGTGTGTACTTGGCATTTTCAGATGTGTGGGTAATTAAGCGCCTATCATAAAAATCTAATTTTCAAAATTAGCAGAGCCTGCAGTTCATGTTCTTTCACAGAGCTCTTTTGAAGACAGGGACTGAGTAGTAGCTACATTAATTTGACCATCTATTGTATCCAACCTTAATTATTTCAACCTGAATTCACATAATTTATGTCTAAAAGGCACAAACATTTAAGATTTTAAAAATGCATTCATAAATTACCCAATAACAGGTGCTCATCAACACATACTACCAAAACATGTGTGTATTTTCCCACATTCTAGCCAACAATATTTGACTATTTAGGTGGACAGTAATTATATTATTGATTTTAAGTAGTTCTTCTAATAATAAGGAAGATTGAGCATTTATTCATATATTTTGTGAGCATGTGTGGTAATGAGAATTGATGACTCATGTTTTATTTTAAAATTTTATCACGTAATGCTAATGACAGAAAAATATATATACATATATACATTTATATCTAGGTTCACAAACAAATTAAAAAATGAACCGTACTCATAGAATCATAGACGATGGTTTTATATATAGAAAGAGAAATATAAAGAGAGATAGCTAGCCAAAAGCAGAGATTACATATGATAAAGAAAATAATATTTTGGGTGCAGCTGAATAGAAGTATATAAACATGTGTAAATGCATGTACATGATATATACAAATATATATATATATATGCCCAAATATATAGATACTGTTTCATTTTGCTAGTTTTAGATTTTATATTAAATGCTATCCAGCTGCAGTCTTCATCATTTGTTCTTATTCAGCCCAAATTAAGCTTACAAGATTCATCTGTGTTGTAGTAAACTGTCATTTAGTTCAAATTAACTACTGTATGATATTTCACCCAGAAATTTTTCAAATTATTTAATTCCTCATGTATAGTTGAGTTTTTGTTTCCTGTTTTATGACTGGTTTTTGTTTTAGTGATTTGCTCTCCGAGAACACCCATGCAAAAGGTTTTCTTCTGAGGCGTGATATTATGCAGTCATTGGGAAATCTGCACATCTGATATTGCCAGAATTGCCAAATTCACTTCCTGAATTCATATACACTGACTCGATCTCTTACAATGCTTTTTGTCTTAAAGTCTAAGTTTTCTGAGATTGATAGTCATTTTTATTAGGATTTGCCTTGTCTAACTTAACCTGTGGTTATTTTTTATTACTAAGGTTTAACTTAATTACACTGAGTCAAAGGACATGTTTTTCTGAAATCTGGTTTCTTTTTGGCTTAATATGTGCCTATTTTAATAATTTAGACCTGACCGAAAAGCATGTACATTCTATAATTGTTGGGTATAGAATTTACATATATATTTATTATATTTTTATCCAATGAAGTTTATTAACTTGTTAATCAAATCTTTTAAATTTTGAAAGATTTTCTGCTTATCATTGATAAGAGACTGTGGTTCACTCTATTTTTCCCATAGTCCCTCTATCATTTCTTACTTCACATATATATATTTATATATATTTATGTTTTGTGCAGTTATAACTATTATAGCTAATGGATTAAACTTATCATTATTGCTCTTTGTCTTAAAGTCTAATTTATATGAGATTATTAAAGGTCCCTCAATTTTCCTTTGGTTTATATTCCCTGATTTAACTGGTTTAACTCAGTCTATTCTTTCAAGCTCTTCAGAGACTTATGTTTTAGGTGTGTATCCTGTAAACTACACATAGTTAAATTTTCTTTTTCAACAAAGTGTTATATTATCTTGTCAGTGAACAGTTTGATCCACAATGCTCATTAAAATTTTTTTTATATCTGGACTTTTACTTTTGAAATTCTATTTGCCCGACTTTTCTCATATATTCTCACTTGCCATGTTACTTCTACCACCCTGAAACCCAGCAAGATGTATGATTACAATGCACCAATAAAAAAAAAAAACAGATTTCATTCTATGGACTTTTTTACTTAGCTATTCCGTGTTTTTCCTCTATAGCTTTGGAAGTTATGCACTTGTTTTCTATTCTTTCATTGGTTATCCTTTATCATTCCCAAGTATGCACAACAAAGTCCTAACCCACTAACTCCAAACAACTTAAGCACCTTACTTCTGGTTATTTTCCCTTCAAATGCCTTAGCCTATCTTTTTTTTTTTTTTTTTTTTGCGGTACCAGGGATTGAACCCAGGGGCGTTCTACCTCTGCGCTACATCCCCGGCCCTATTTTTTATACTTTATTTTGAAACCGGGTCTCACGAAGTTACAGAGGGCCTCACTAAGTAGAAAGAGAGAGAGAGAGAGAGAGAGAGAGAAAGAGAGAGAGAGAGAGACAGGGAGAGACAGAGAGAGCGCTGAGGCTGGCCGCGAACCCGGATCCTCCAGTCTCCGCCTCCCAAAGTACTGGGATTACAAGAGTGTGCCACCACACCCGGCTTAGCCTATCTTTTTAAATTGCATAAATGAGGCAGGTTATGTTTGCTTAGATATACCCACATGTTCCCTGGGCTTTTTCTTATCTGAAATGCCTTTGCTTTTATTCTTGGAAGAATGTTCTGATGGGTAGATAATGTGAGGTTGATTTGTTTTCTTCCCAAAACCTTCAGTAGTAATCCTCCTTCTTCCAGTTTCCAATATTGTCAATTAAAATTCTTTCAACCTAACTGTATTTTTAAGCAGTTGATTTGTTGTCGCTAGCTGTTCTCAAGGATCTCTCTGCCTTGGCATTTTAACTCTTGCAATAATGAACTTCAAGTTGAATTTATCTATATATATCCTGCTTACTGTATGCTGTGCTTCTTTGTACAAGTGCACTTTTATCTTTCATCAGTTCTAGAAAATCCTTTTCCATTTTCTCCTCAAATGCTGACTGCCTATGCTCCATTCTCTATATTACTTTCTTTTGGGACCCTGACTATATGTATATTAGAAAAGCTCATTATATTTCCATACCTTACTATTTTCCTTTTATATTTTCTATCTCCTTGCTCTCTTAAATATTCTCTCTAATGTCTCATTCTGATTAGCTCGTTTATCATTTTCTATTCTGTCACTTAACCTATCCTTATGTTTTAAGTTTCAATAATAATATTTTAATAAAAATGCTATTTGCTAGCCAGGTGTGGTGGCGCACGCTTGTAATCCCAGTACTTGGGAGGCTGAGACCAGAGGATACAGGTTCACGGCCAGCCTCAGCTACTTAGTGAGGCCCTCCACAATTTAGTGAGACCCTGTTTCAAAATAAAGAACAAAAAATAGGGCTGGGGGTGTAGCTCGGAGGTAGAATGCCCCTGGGTTCAATCCCTAGTACCGCAAAAAAAAATGCTATTTGTTTCTTTTTGGGTTCTTCCTGGTAATTTATAGTTTCATGTTGCTTGGTCAATTTTTAAAAGAAATTTTTGCTTCTTTAAAGAGTTAATAATTTTTTTACCTTATAACTGCTAACTCTTGTATCTGAAGTCCTGGGTTTTTTAATCTATTATTTGTGATTTTCATCGATTTCATGGATGGAGAATTATTTCCCTGTCCATACCGTGGATTTCTGTTAATAGTGAGCTCATATAAGCCTTTTCTTAATCCAGCGATACATTGCAGGTTAAAAAATGAGTATTTTCTATAGACAAATTTATGTTTACTTCTGCCAGAAGAAAGAGGGAGGCACCCAATGTGGAAACACTTTCCCCACCTTCAAGACCCTAGCATAAAGTGAAGCTCACAGAGTTAGCCTCTCATTCTGCAAGCAACTCCAGGCTCAGTCTCTTGGCCATCTGCAGCATCAGTCCTGGCATCTGCCCCAGTATACTCTCACATTCTGTGCTTACTGTTCAAGTCTCCCTAGACTGAGCTTAGTTCACTTTTAGTGAAAGGGAGAAGAACAAACGCTTCAGAAATCCCCCTTAATTTGTGGAAGTCTTGCCATGCATTACAAAATATGTTTTACGTATTAGAGCTGTTTTGCAAGGAGACAGGCCCGCTGCTTATGCGAGAAACATTAAGTAATAACACTGGCCGTGTTGGCAAGAATGGTAGTCAAAGAGAGAATGGGTACAGTGTTTAATTAAATAAACAATAAAAGATAGGCCGTGACAGAAACAGATCAACTCAACCTGTTCAGAAGTATATAATATCTCAATCATAATTGTGAGTTAGGGGTCCATTAGGTAAATATGAAATGTTAAGGAAAGAGAATGGACCAAATCCAGTTACTGACTTGAAGACATTTCAAGTTCACCCCAGGTGAAACTTAGTTCTTATGAAGACTGTCCATGCAACGGAATCCATACTGACGCTTCTTGCTTTCAGCTCTACACCCACTCTCCTGCTTCTTGGTTGTAGTTTAGAGATAAATGATTTCACACACTCTTGGCTTATGCTAAGTTTTACAACAATGTGAGTCTTGTATATTAAGCGCTCAAAAGTCTAGAGTATTCTATAGTAATGACACAAAATTATACTAGAATTTTCCCAACACGAATAATATGAAAACATAAATTTAACTAGAAAAATACAACAGTGATAAGGAAAACATGTCCTCTTATTCTATCTTCAAAATGCGGCATTTGGGGAAAATGCTTTGATAGCACTTCAAATTGTAATCATCCATCTGAATATTTCCTGTCACATCCCTGGGGCTTCCACTGTTCAACTTTGAGCAAAGAGTCTTTCTGCTTCCTTCCCCTGAATTGTGGCTCCTGAAACTGTAAGGCTCCAAATTTCAAATATTTCTGTTAGAACTCACAAATAGATTAGAGATAAACCACTCAGCACCTTAAAGGTAGTCGGATCAGTGAAATTACATCAGGATTCATAAATAAGTGAAAGTGTTTCAATGCCCTTGAGACATGGCTGTTTAATTTCTTGGTGAATAAAATGATGAACGGTTGACTTAAATTTGAAATGAACAGACAACTGTCCTTTGGCGTGGAACCCTAGGTCCTCAAAAGGGCCCAAGACCACATAACTGTAAAAGATTAAAATGTAACTCGCCTTGGAGATCTCCGCTTATTCATGACTCCTGTGAAGTCAAATGTTCAGGGGGATTTCATTTACATAAAGACATTCGCTGAGCATCTATTAGACATCGTGGCAGTGTGTTAATTCGTGCAGATGCAGCAGGGAGCAAGAAAAGAACAGTCTCTTCCCTATGGAGCTTACTTTCATTGTTGAATATTAACTAAATCCTGACAGTATCAAGTAATATTTGTATTCATAATTTTATTTCTTGGGAGATTATTTTCTTTATCTAAAGAATATCAAAACTCTGTTTTCCCAGACAGGTTATCAGGCAATGGCCTCAGCTTCCTGGAAAAAAAAAGGCACTTGTCTAAATCATCTGGTAGCTAGATGTATCAGGGTGTGTGTGTGTGTGTGTGTGTGTGCATGTGTACACATGCAAGTTGGTTTCCTCATAAATAAAGAAAATCATAAGGATTTCTT
>PVJS01060737.1:0-11169 GCA_004027185.1 Glis glis | reverse complement strand
TTTATTTTGAAACCGGGTCTTACGAAGTTGCGGAGGGCCTAAGTAGAGAGAGAGAGAGAGAGAGAGAGAGAGAGGGACAGAGAGAGAGAGAGAGAGAGAGAGAGAGGGAGGAAGGGGGAGAGAGAGAGAGCGCGTGCGCAAGCTGAGGCTGGCCGCGAACCGGGATCCTCCGGTCTCCGCCTCCCAAAGTACTGGGATTACAAGCGTGCGCCACCACGCCCGGATTCCTTTTATTTTTTATTTTGAAACAGGGTCTCTTTAGGTTGCTGAGAGTCGCACTAAGTTGCTGAGGCTGTCCTCGAACCTGTGATCCTTCTGTCTCAACCTCCCAAGTACTCCCACCACACCCAGGTAACGGCTTACCTCTTAATACTATCACATTGGCAACACCTGAATTTTGTTGAAGACACATTTAAATCATAGCACCAGTCAATAGTGTGTATGTGATAAGACATCTTTCCAAAAAGTAGTTAGGGTTGGGAGCACAAGAGGACAGAAAAGAAAGCTCAAATTTTAATAGGAGGAAAAAAATGGGGAAAGGTCATGGTGGGGGGTAAAAATCTGGAAACAGGTAAAGGTACTGCAACTCCTGGGCAGATACTTATTCAAAATGGTGTCTGAGAAACAAAGGGGTAGATTGAAACAAACAGAAAATCCTGGTAGTGGCAGGGGTGGTGGTGTGAATTTGATAGCAGGTTCCAGGCATTATCTAATGTAATTCTCACAGCCTTAAGAGGTATTATTTCTTTCTTAAAGATAAGAAAGTAGAGGCTGTGGGGATATCAACTTCATAGGATTATACAAGGGTTAAATAATGTTATATATGTGATATCACCTAATAGTGTATGAGCTTCTTGGGTGCATATTTTAAAACTTGCACATTGCCAGGTACAATTTGGAATTCAATAAGCAATATGATGAATACTTTTAATGAATGACAGAACCGAACACAGGGCCTATCACATAACTATGTGCTCAAGAAATGAATGGCTATTGATGCAGAAGACCAGCATCTAAAAGGGAAGTGAAATGCTAACATAGAAAACTATGTATGTTACATTTCTCCTTTAAATTTAGGAATGTGTATTTCATGTATTTTCTGGTAAACATGCCAGGTAAATTTTAAAATTTCCCAGTTTACCTTTTACTCAAATAACAATCTTTTACTGGATTGAGGCTAGAAAATATTTTTAACATATATGTGTATATATATTTAAAATGGATATATATATATATATATATATATATATATGTAAATATACTTCACTACTTCCTTAAAAAAAACAACCTAAGGCATTTTTATAATAAAGAACACTAATTAGGTGTGGTGGTGTATGCCTGTAATCCTAGTACTTCAAAGACTGAGACAGGAGGATCAGAAGTTTGAGCCCAGCCTTGGCAATTTAGTAAGACCCTATTTCAAAATAAAAAATAAAATAGGGCTGGGGGTGTAGCTTGGAGGCAGAACACCTCTGGGTTCAATCCCCAATACCATAAAAAACAAAAATAAAAACCAATCCCCCCAAACAAATAATGTGTGCATTAAGATGGCACACATCACTTCTGAGACCAGAGGAAAGAAGTTGTGGGGGAGTACAGATATAGCCAGAGTACTGATACAGAGTATGAGTCAGAAGGTGTGGGAAGTTGGGGAAACACCAGGTGATCTCAATATTCTCCATGAAGTGAGACAAGGAGATTAGCAATAAGTTGGTGGCACGAAGAGAGTGAAGATTTGGAATAGTTGCTATGGGAAATGGGAAAGGAAGCTGACAAGAGAATGTCAAAAGATTTCACTGTGTACAGCTGAGGTGCTGTTTGGGGGCTCATTTTGGCTCTTATTATAATTCCAAGCTTACCTCCTGTCATAGAACATACCTTATTCCAATTGTCTGATTACCTCTATTTGGAGTGAAGTGGGCCTGAATTTCATTGCCGAGTTTCCAGCAACAAGCACAGTGCCTGACATTTAGTAAACATTCAAGGAATATGTATTAAGTAGTGAGTTTTGCATATAACTTCTATTTTTTTCACAGACATCTGCATGTAACTTCTTAAAAGGTGAGTTTCGCCGGGCGTGGTGGTGCACGCTTGTAATCCCAGTACTTTGGGAGGCGGAGACCGGGGAATCCTGGTTCGCGGCCAGCCTCAGCTCTCTCTCTGTCTCTCCCTCTCTCTCTTTCTCTCTCTCTCTCTATCCTTAGTGAGGCCCTCTGCAACTTTGTGAGACCCGGTTTCAAAATAAAGTATAAAAAACAGGGCCGGGGGCATAGCGCAGAGGTAGAACGCCCCCGCGTTCAATCCCTGGTACCGCAAAAAAAAAAAAAAAAAAAAAAAAAAAGGTGAGTTCCTATTGGTCTTTCTTCTTACTAGCCCACTGCTGGGTTAACAACTTACTCTCTTCCATACTCCCATACCAACATAAATTTAATACCCTTTATAAATCTGTATCATTGAATTTTCTATATTGTACTGAAAATGTTTCTATGTGTATCTTACCCAGATTAAAATCTTTTAATATCAGTAATCTTTTTAGCCTTGTATCACAAACTCAGCCTAGTAGCTGGCCGACTACATTACAGGTATTTTCTGATCTGAACTGAACAATTAAGACTTTATGTTTGGTTTGCAAAGGCTTTATTTCTGGATGTGCATGTGGTTTTAAGAAATAGTTTAAAAAAGCAAAATTAACTATATTACTAAACTACAATAACCAGTATAAGATAAAGTGCTCAGTTATCAAAACCAGTAGTATTCTGGATAAAACCCTGGGGAAACAATGGCTTTGCATCTTACAAGTCCTAACAGCATCTAGTACAGTCCCTTATTCTCTCCAAGTGAATGTAAAAGAATACTTTCTATGCCCTTGGTGGCAAAAGTTTCCAAACAGATTTATCTTTATTTTAAATTGAGGAATTGGGTTCAGGCAACTTTTTGTGAAAACAATTCAGGTGACCAAGGACTTTTGGTTTCAGACACTGAAGGTGGGCAGTTTTCTGAAGATGGAAGGCAACATTTGACTTCTGAAAAAGAATCAAGTCCAAGAACTGATGCTTTGGAAATCCAGTCTGACCTTTTACAGTTATATTTAGGAGTTTCCTGTTTTGCAACTATTGCTGTAAATATATTCTTTAACTTTTTCTGAATTAAACATAGATTGGTTCTTTGTTTGACAAGTTTTAGTTTCTTTCTTGAAAACTCCTTTTGGTCAGGAGAATTATGGGCAGTAAAGCATTTTCTTAGGCCCATGCCTTGGAATCCAAGCATGTCTGAAACAAGTACTTTTCTTGTGGTAGGAGGGACCCATCCCTCGGCATCAGTTTCGAGGCGCTCAGCAACAGCACTGTGGTCAAAAACCTTTGGCTGTGTAATGGTGGACATAATAGGACTTCTGAATTTCTGGCTAGGTGTTATTATATGTTTTGGACAGCTTGGAGTGGCTTGCTGTTTGTCATTTTTAGGAGAAATTCTTGCTTTTTTAAAGTTAGCATCAAGATCTGAATAAAAGGCAGGTAATTTTTGGAAAGCTCCTTTTATCCCCAAAATTCTTGTTTGGTAGAATCCTGCAACTGGAGTTGACTGTGAACATGGAACAAAGTCTTGGCTATCTTCAAGATCATATTCTGAATCTGACTGAAAATGAGGTGGAGGAGAGTATGTTCTTAGATACCTGGAGGCAGATAGGCTTTGCAAGGATTTTTGTGAAGGCTGCCTAAGGTTTTCAGAAAATGATCTTGGTGAAAAATCAGACTCTGCAAGATGATTTTCTGCCAAAGATGTTTCCCACTGTAACAAAATATCCTGTGATCTCTTGGTAATTTCTGTTGTGATGTCCACATCTTTAGCAATATCATCAAAGAGATCAGCAGAAGCATTGTAGCTGCCTTCATGACCAGCAGAATAGCTTTGTGTTAAGTTATTACTGGTATATCCATAAGGTATTTCTTTCAATGTATCTGTACTTCTATTTGTACTACTACAAAGTGTTTCTAAAGGATATGTAAGTTTCCTGCAAATTGTAGAACTGTCACCTTGGTTCTTCGGCCACCTATAATTTTGTTTATTTTCTAATTTGCAAAGATCATTGTACTTCCCAGAACACAAAGTTGTCAACTTTTCATTCACTTTGGAAAGTGATTTTTCTCTACGTCCATTCAAATATTCAATACCGAGACAAAAATGGTCATTCTCTGAAGCACTGGGCCTACGTGAAATTTCATTCGTATGTGGTAGAATCCTCCTGACAGCCTTAAGATTAACTGTTTTTTCTAAATGTTTTGAAGATGAAAACCGAGGTGACACATAAGTGTTTGGTAGGAAATACTCTGAAATACCACTTTCATTACTGCTTGTAGAGACAGACTGTGCTATGTTATCTGGTTGAGACTCCTTTTGAATATTAGGACTTGAATTTGCTTCACAGTTGGAAAAGAACTTATATTTGCTAGAGTTTGCTTTGACTGCTGCTTGTGATAATCTTACAGCTCTAGATGGTGTATGCAAGGCTCCTGCAGTACTCTGGGGAGTCAGAGATAACCTGCTGTGGCCTGCATGGAATTTATCAATGTCATCATCTCCATCATGTTTCCTACTCCTGGCATCTGTCTGGGGTATAGCAATCTCATTTTCAATAACTGCCAGAAACTTGTTCAGGCTTTCAGAGAATGGCAGATCATCCCAAATCATGGAGTCAGAATCCTGAGAACCGCTAGCTCTCTCTTCAGGTCTGAGTGATGAAGGCGGGAAGCACGCACATCTCTCTTGAAGGCTCGTGGACGTACCTACATCATGATGCTGGTAACACGGTAGCTCACTCTGAGAATATCTATTTTTAATTTTTACTGCACTGTGGAAGGAATCTGGACTACTTGACTTAAGGGGCTGTTGTATTTTCAAGGGGAATAAATTAAAGTTAGTTACTCCAATTTCAAGATGATTGCTGTGAACTGCAGTCAGCTGATTAGCTTGTAAGCTGAGTTCTTCATCCAACTTTTCTGCTGTACTCTTTTCATCCATATATGCAATGAAACTCCATGATTCCTGAATGGGATCATGGTGGCTACTGGAACCAGTGACCTGTGCAAAGGAGATGCACTTTTTATTTTGGTGAAGAGTACCAATATAATGTTCTGCAGCTGAGAAATCATCATTATTGCTTAGTTGTGAAACAGTGGACATGAGTTCAAGTGATGGCTGCCAGAATCTTGAGAAATTATTTCTGCTGTGGGGTTCCAAAACACTGGCAGTGCTGTCAGAGCCATGGACGCTTCCGAGATCACTATTTGAGTGATCTGAAGCAAGTGAGTGGCTATTAGGTTCCTGGGAGTCAAAGTGAAGTTTCCTGAAATTCCAAGTCTGTAAAAGCTGACGGAAGTAGTCGATGACAGTGAAGCCTGAAACACTGGGGTCTGGCAGAACAATCTGGCAAGCTACTAGAGCTCTGACTTCTCTTTTGTGGCCATGGCACTGCTGTAAGAAGTTACTGGAATCTGAACCTTGTCCACATTGCTGTTCAAAATTCTGTGGAAGGATCAAAATTAAATTTAAATAAAATGGTCTTCCAACTTAAATAAGAAACGGGGATTTAAAAGGTTAAATTAGAAAAAATCATAACCCAAAACCTCTCTAATTTCAATTCCTTTAGTGCTATAGGCAGGACAGAATATATAAAAATAAAATAAACCTTGGAATAAAGAGACTTCAAATCCTTCGAACACTTTCAAATGGTTCCAGCATTTACCAGTAGTATTGGAGCTTTGGGCAGGTTACTTAGCTTCTCTGAGCCTTAATTTTCTCATTTATCAAATAAGAATAAAAATGCAGGATTATTGTTTAGCAATAACAAAACTGTGCAGTGCTTAGCACACAGTAGTTGTTCAATAAATGGTAGTTACCTTTATATTTGTGGGAAAAAAAAGAAAAAGAGAAAAGAAAACCATGGCTGGGCATGGTGGTGCACGCTTGTAATCCCAGTACTTTGGGAGGCGGAGACCGGAGGATCCGGGTTCGAGGCCAGCCTCAGCTCGCTCTCCCCCCCCCCCGTCTCTCTCTCTCTCTCTACTTAGTGAGGCCCTCCGCAACTTTGTGAGACCCGGTTTCAAAATAAAGTATAAAAAATAGGGCCAGGGGTGTAGCGCGGAGGTAGAATGCCCCGGGTTCAATCCCCGGTACAGCAAACCAAACCAAACCAAACCAAACCAAACCAAACCAAACCAAACCAAACTTCCTAAGCTTTTAACAAAGTAAAGCTCTGTAGCTCTTGGTTTCATCTTCTCTAGGTTTTCCTCACTGTTCAGTTGTGGAGTGCTCTATTCTGCTTTTAAAAACCCTGATTCTAAGCTGGGCGTGGTGGCGCATACTTGTAATCCCAGTACTTTGGGAGGCAGAGACCTGAGGATCGGGGTACGCGGCCAGCCTCAGCTCACTCTCGCTCGTGTGCTCTCTCTCTCTCTCCTTGTCTCTCTCTCTCTCTCTCTCTCTCTCTCTCTCTCTACCTAGTGAGGCCCTCTGCAACTTTGTGAGACCCAGTTTCAAAATAAAGTATAAAAAAATAGGGCCGGGGGTGTAGCGCGGAGGTAGAACGCCCCTAGGTTCAAGCCCCGGTACCGCAACAAAACAAAACCCTGATTCTAGGCTGGGCATGGTGGCACATGCATGTAATCCCAGTTCTTGGGAGGCTGAGACAGGAGGATCACAGGTCCGAGGACAGCCTCAGTAATGTAGCAAGACTCTTGGCAACCTAGTGAAACCCTGTTTAAAAAAAAAAAAGTAAAAAAGGGCTGGGGGTATAGCACAAACAAAAAACCAAAAAACCCTGATTCTAATGTGGACAAAATTTCCATTTGTTCCCTTTAGTAGATGAGACAGAAAACTATTACTCCTTCAGAATCAGTACATTCTTTTAACTCCTTTAGAGGCACTTTTGTAATTATAAATAAGACCATTCTTAACCTATTCCTAATGTTCTGATCAATGCTCACTCTACCTTTAATGTTCCTTTCTTCTTCTTTTACATATGACAATTAAAAACTAGAGAACTGATGAAAGTTTTATCACATAAGTTGAACGAAACTTAGAGAGTGAAATAAATACCAAATATCAAAATCAAATATCTAACACTTTTTTGAATTTAAAATAAATTTCTATTTTTAAAGTTCTGAAAGCATTTGAACTGGGCTTTTCTGACTTTTGAAAGAGGAAGTTGTCATGTATAATGTTTAAACAGATGGTCTCTGTAAGCTATATTTATACAGTTTAAAGTGCTTCTAAAGGCCTTCAAATTTATGTAACTCCTAAAAAGCATTTAGAAAATTCAAATCATTTCATTACAATGGAAATGTTAACAGAACACTAAAAAAAAGTCTCAATTACCGTCACTCCAAAAATAAAGTTCTGTCCAATAAAGCAAGTTTCAACTGCTTTAGTTAACAGGTTCTGAGTTGTATCACTGTCCAGTGTTTCTGGAATTTTATTAGGATCCTGAATATACCTTGGGAGAAAAATTAAAAAATGTGAAGAGATAAACTTCGAAATTTTAATTTGCAATGAAGTCAGAAGACACGGTTTGAGAATGCAGCATGAACATTTTGAAATATATACAGAGAAAAAAATTGAGCTAGGCATTTTGTTCTAATTTCTGATATCATAGACAAAAAAGAAACCCAAACCAAAACCCCAAACCCCCACAAAACCCAATTGATCAAGTGTGAATAAAACAGATGCTTGCCTAGTCATCAGGCCCAGCAATTATACTGGGGAAAAATAAAAGCAGCAGTGGGGTAGTGGTCTTTCCTCTTTCCTGGCAATTCTGGCTGCAGTCCCTCTAGTATTTTTTCCTTTAAATCAGTTTGCCCTCAACTACAGGACACGGAAGAGGCAGAATGCTGAATGTTTAATTGCTTATGTAGGCCCTTACATTCTCAGGACTATGTCTTATAAGGATTATGCAGATGAAATTATAATGCATGTGAAAGAAATGACAAAATTTCACATTTTGATATGCAAATATTTCCTCAAATAGCTTCTCCTGTTTCAGGGGTCCTTGAATGTTAACCTCATTTTGGATAGTTCTTCAGTTTGAAATGATTTTACTTTCTTATCTAAATTTCTTTAACTTGGATTAGTTTTATAATTTAATTAAGTATAGTCTAGTTACCCTGAGTAAGTCTGGTGCAGCGTTAACCTGATACGTTTTCATGAGATAAATAACTGTTTCTTTCTCGCTTGATTATCTTTTAAGGGAACCGATGGTCTGAAGTCAAAAGATTATCTTTTCACTGAATGCATATTACTTTAAAACCACTTATCTCCAAATTCTATTGGCATAGTTAAAGGAACAACCAGGAAAAAAAATGCTTTAAATATTCTTACCTGTGCAAATCAGTGGCAGTAAGACCAAAAAATGTATCTAAGCAGCTTCCAAATACAGTAATCACAAATAATTTGTTCGATTCTGCAACTTTTAAGGAAAGTTTATATCTATAACCGGCATTTTCAGTTTCACCAGTAGAGCCACATTTTGGACAATTAGACCTGGAAAAGTAGGGGGAATAAGTATAGAGATTTTCATTAATTTTTTTCATATGATGAAAAATTGAAAAAAGTAAAAATTTTAAATAATAATTTGTATACAATGCTCCTAGTAACTTAAATTCTTCTTAAACTATTTATGATCAATTTCTTTTGAATTTCTCTATATATAACAGCTGGCTTTGCTGACTTAAATTAAGAAGCACCAAATTCAGAGAAATTCACACCCAGTTGATCAGAAAGTGATAGAAAACTGTGTGTGAATACATGAGAGACAGAGAAAGAGAGAATAAGAATAATAATCTTGAAATATTTATATACAAAGTACTTAACTAGTTGTATTTTTCTTACCAGTATAAAAATTATTTTTTTTATTCATTGGAATATGTTGAGAATTTGTCAGATTACAAAAATTAGATGTTATTACCATGTGATTTAACTTGTTTTCAAGGCAATATGCAATTGTGGCTAAAGGCTTTCTAGTTAAAATGTGCACATCAAGTGTAACTCTACTGTCATGCACTAGCTGTCTGTACTTGGGACAGTTACTAAATGCCTAAAATTTTGAGTACCTTGTCTGTAAAGTTCAGGGCTGAGAAGGATAAAATGAGACAAATTAAAAATAGTGCAAACCTTGCCAAATTAACATGCTAGTCTGCTTCTCCCTTATATTAAATATTGTGGCAACTATTATCACTTCTACTTAGATTTTCCTCTTTTCTAGCTTGAAATAATATAATTCTGATTCCCATTTCTCACGTTCTTAATTAATCAAAATGACCCCTTTAAAACATCTTATGGTAATGGCTAATACTAGAATTTTGTTTTTTCTTTATGTTGTTAATGATCTGGCTCAAAATAGAGTGTCAAAGTGCAAAGAGAAAGTAATGTTAAAGACAGTTATATAAATCTGATTGCTGCCAGACAGCCACTAGGAGGAGTCTAAAATCCTTAGCTCTCAAAGTGACTTTTTTCAACAAAGCCTTCACGTGAGATGTTACAGATACACCATAATAGATCAGTGCTACTTATGTTTTTGTCACACTCAGAATGGATCTGTACCAATCCATTCATATAATCTCACCCAAACCTTCTGGCGTTTGTGCTGTGGGCTGGCCATAGAATAAAGGGAACTGACTTACTAGGGGATAAAACCATTTCTCATTAGTAACAAGCTCTAGTGAAATGAACTAAGTGTTTTAAATATATATTAGAATTTTTTAAAGGTTATATACTAATAGTGCATTCAGGTCTAATTTAAAACACCTAGTAAATCTTAGAATAATTAATATGTATCAGTGTTTTGCACCATAATGCATAAGATCTATCTATAGTTTTAATTAAAATATTTAATTGATTAAAACTAAGTAAGTTCAAGGTATACAACATAATTTTAAATATTTATATTTCTAATTGAAATGAGAAGTTAAATGCAAGTTAGATATTAAAACTGAAAAATCTATAAAAATTACTAATTCATTAAAAATAACAGAAATATTACATGGTAAACATAAAGAAATATTTTTATAAGACATAATTATGTGTCCCTAAGTTAAAAAAAATAAGTGATAAGAGACAGGCATTGTTTTATATTTTGCAAATCTCTTTAATGTCTGGCTTAGTAAAAAGACAGCTGGATTCACATGCCTGTTTCTCTGCTCAATCTGTTGTGATATCACATGTCACGTGGCCCTGGGGAAACTCCACTATGCATGCATGAGAGAACAAGAGTAAAAAGGCAAATGACACCTTAGAATTATTGTGAAATAGGCTGAGCTCAAGGAGCCTCTCGCAGATCTATCTGAAATAATAGCAATAGGTAAACTACACGTATAGTAGATTTTTTATAATAATGGCTGCCATTTTGCAAATACCAATATATGTCCTGTATTGTACCAGGAGATGTCTATGCATTGTCTCTGTAATAATTCCACATTGTGGGCATTACTATCTCACTGTACAAATGAGTAATTAGACTTATAGAAGTTAAGTATCTTACTCCAAGTCATACAATTAGTAAGTGTCGCAGCTTGTCTGTAACCCTGTTGTGTTCTGTGAAGCTTAAAAGTGTTCCATTATACCACACTACTTCTAAGACTAGATCCTTATAAGACATATAGCCCATGGTTTTTAGTTATTTCAAATGATAGGCAGAACCTGAAAATGGGTGAACTTAAGACAACCTAGACACTCATTTAACAAACATTTGTTGAGCTTTTTCTATGAATTAAACCCTAGGCTGAATGCCAAGGATTTAATGATGAATAACACAAATAGGGGCTTTCTCTTAGAGCTTAAAAATGAGAACTTGAGTGATTTATTAAAGGAACAGTGGATAATACAAGGATGACCTAGAGTCTAGATAATCTCTTTCTGCCTCCCCAGTCAATGCTAACTCGACAAAGACTAGTTAAGAATATTACTGGCAGCCGGGCGTGGTGGCGCACGCTTGTAATCCCAGTACTTTGGGAGGCAGAGACCGGAGGATCCGGGTTCGCGGCCAGCCTCAGCTCTCACTCTCTCTCTACCTGTCTCTCTCTCTCTCTCTCTCTCCTTAACGAGGCCCTCCGCAACTTCGTGAGACCCGGTTTCAAAATAAAGTATAAAAAATAGGGCCGGGCGTGTAGCGCGGAGGTAGAA
>PVJS01060736.1:0-11171 GCA_004027185.1 Glis glis | reverse complement strand
AATAATAATAAAAAGTAGGGCTGGAGGTGTATCTCAGAGGTTGAACGTCCCCCCAATACCACAAAACAATAAGTGAATTGAAACTAGACCACAATAAAACACAATTCTTTAGCAGTGAAACTCTTCTTTAGGTTTCAAAGAAGAGAGATGATTGAGAGACATAAAACCTAAACTCAAATTTCTTAAGTGGTAATATTGTACAGAACATCTGATTAGGTAGTGGCGATCCCTTAAGGGCAAGAATCACATCTAACACGATCAGCCTAACATTCTGTAAGTTCTAAAACTAATTACAAAAATAACCAGAAATAAAGGACCAGGCACTGGAAATAATCACAACAGAAGTTGATTCTTTAACCTTTTCTTGCCTCTGTGGTATTGATTCCTGATTCTATTATAATAGCTTCAATTTTTTAAAGAAAGCACGTTAACTTACGATGTAGCTCTATGACTAACACACTGGAGACTTTCCCTTCCCTTTCTCATCAGTAAGTTAGGCATTCTGACTCAACAGCCCTTGAAAGTTCACTGTAAATTTATTTGCTCAGAGTTTGGGGGGAGGCTTACCCAAAAAGAGAAGTTAATACAGTGTAATTGTCAACAGGATTGGGATTCTTCTTTGGTGAAGAATTTCAAACTGAAGAAGAGAGAAAAAAGGGTATGTATGGTTTGTTTTTTCTTTCTTTACAAAATAACAGAGTTTTCTCTGGAAATTTTGCCATGATACTGAATTCCTGACATATCGCTCTAGCCATTGTTAAATACATATTACAAACAAATCCATGCTGTAAGAGTAGTATTACTAGTCCTTGAGGAAGTGACTCAGGTCAGGATTCTGCCCTGTTTCACTGTTCTGGGCTGCATCTCAATTCATACAGTAGAAAAGAATATACTTAAGTTTGTTTCGAGTTGTCACATGAATTTTTATGCAGGACTTTTGTGCTCTAATATAAGCTTCAGATGAAATGTGTGTATAATGGGATATGGAGATCTATCTGTGTATGCTTTTTCAGGGTACCTAATGTGTTTCCAAAGACTGCATGTACTTAGATAGGATTACAGCTCTACTTTTTCTGGTGTTGTCATCTAAATTTCTCCAAAGCTTGCTTTTTTTTTCTAGGACACTGAGGGCATTTTTGTGTTTGTACAAATTGTTCTTCGTGTGGAAATGGGCAGTAAGAGAAAACACATTGTTATTTACTATAGCGCTGGTCCTTAAGACTTGCATCCAGTTGTCTGATGGAATAATTTTATTTTCTGTGCTTCAGATCTACTTGACCCTAAAGTTTTTGGTCTTTGTCCCCTCTCTAGCGATCCAATAGCCGGCAGTTCGTTGATGGACCCCCTGGGCCTGTAAAGAAAACTCGTTCCATTGGCTCCACAGTAGACCAGGTGAGAGGAGTCAGGCATGAACACACCAGAGATTAGTGGTCCCAAATATTAAAACATCTGAGTCAATATTGCAGCATTACTTTGAGAGACATTTGATGAGTTTTTCTATGTAATAAGATCCTTATCACCCATGAGTGGAATTACTCTGATTAAGTAAACAACTGTCAGTTTTTTTTTTGGGGGGTACTGAGGATGAACTCAGCGGCAATCTACCTCTGAGCTGCACCCTCAGCTCTATTTCATTTTTATTTTGAAACAGGGTCTCACTAGGTTGATGAGAGTCTCACTACTTGCTAAGGCTGTCCTCCAACCTGGGATCCTCCTGTCTCAGCCTCCTGAGTATTGGGATTATAAGCATGCGCCACCAGGCCCAATAGCTATCAGCTATTTGATTCTTTATTGCTTGTATACATACTTCTGTGATCTGTATTTGTATTTCAGGGTATGAGATTTCAGCCTAAAAGTGTTTGGGGCTAGGGCCATAAGTCTTGATCAAGACTCAGGAATTTTTTCACCCACTTCAAAATAGTAGAGAGAAAGACTTTATATTCTTCCTCTTATTAACCGCTTTTGTTTTAGGGGAATGAATCCATAGTTGCAAAAACTACAGTGACTGTTCCCAATGATGGTGGGCCCATCGAAGCTGTGTCCACTATTGAGACTGTGCCATATTGGACCAGGAGCCGAAGGAAAACAGGTCTTGTTGGGTTTGTGACTAGATTGCCTGTGTAAAACCACTGATAAAATTTGAGAATTGGTTTCTTTGAATGCTCCTGAAGGCTGGGATTGGTTGGAGTAGGTGTCTGGGTATCTGTTTATATCACGCTTTTCCTTCATGTTGCTAGCCTGGTCTGTGCCACTAGTATGTAACTGTAGCTTTTATTTATTTATTTTTTGGTAGTACTGGGGATCTACCTCTGAGCTATATCCCCAGCCCGATTTTATTTTTTATTTTGAAACAGAATCTCACTAAGTTGCTAAGGCTGGTCTTTTTTTTGGGGGGATTGAACCCAGGGGTGTTCTACCTCTGCGCCACACCCCCGGCCCTATTTTTTTTTATACTTTATTTTGAAACCGGGTCTCACAAAGTTTCAGAGGGCCTCACTAGGTAGAGAGAGAGAGAGAGACAGGGAGAGAGAGAGCTGAGGCTGGCCGCGAACCCGGATCCTCCGGTCTCTGCCTCCCAAAGTACTGGGATTACAAGCGTACACCACCACGCCCGGCCCCGGCCCTATTTTTTATACTTTATTTTGAAACCAGGTCTCACTAAGTTGTGGAAGGCCTCACTAAGTTGCGGAGGGCCTCACTAAGTAGCTGAGGCTGGCTGCGAACCCAGATCCTCCGGTCTCCGCCTCCCAAGTACTGGGATTACAAGCGTGTGCCACCACGCCCGGCTTAGGCTGGTCTTAAACCTGCCATCCTCCCTTCTCAGCCTCCCAAGTACTCGGATTACAAGAGTGCACTGCCACGCCTGGCTAACTGTAGCTTTTCTTAAAACTGTTTTTGGTTTCTTTGTTTTTTAGTACTGGAGATTGAACCCAGGGGCATTCTACCTGCAAGCTACGCGCCCAGCCCTATTTTATTTTTTTATTTTGAAACAGGGTCTTGCTAGATTGATGAGAATCTCATTGCTTGCCGAGGCTGTCCTTCAACCTGTGATCCTCCTGTCTCACCCTCCCAAGTACTGGGCTTGTGGGTGTGCACTACCACATCCAGCTATTTTTTATTTTGAAACAGGGTTTTGCTAAGTTGCTGAGGCTGGCCTCAAACCTGTGATCCTCCTGTCTGGATTAAAGCCAGGCTTGGTGGTGCACACTTGTAATCCTAGTACTTGGGAGGCTGAGACTGGAGGATCCGGGTTTGCGGTCAGCCTCAGCTACTTAGTGAGGCCCTCCGCAACTTAGACCCTGTTTCAACATAAAGAATAAAAATGTGGACTGGGGGTGTAGCCTGGAGGTAGAATGTCCCTGGGTTCAATCCCTGGTACCGCAAAAACAAAAAAAAGAAAAAAAAAGTACTGGGATTACAGGCATATATCACCATACCTGGCTTGAAACTGTTTTTTTGCATAGGTATTGGAATTCACTTTTGGTTATAGTTACAGATTACTGTTTATCTACCAGTTATATTAAAATTGGGACTAATATTCAGAAGGAATGAAATACTTAAGACAAAGCTTAAAGTTGCTTGTTTTCTAGGTACTTTACAACCTTGGAACAGTGACTCTACCCTGAGCAGCAGGCCGCTGGAGCCAAGAACTGATATAGACAATTCAGGCACACCACAGAGTAATGGAGGGATGCGTCTGCATGACTTTGTCTCTAAGACGGTAAAATCTATGATTGCTCCGTTTTCTTTCAGGCACTTAGTTTTTTTATTGGGAAAGTAATATATATATATGCCAGGGATAAATATAAATACTTTAGTGTTACTACATTAAATGTCAAATTCTCCTTTTCTATTTTCAATCCCACTCTCTAGTGGTAACTCCTGATTATAGAGGTATATATTAAAGAAGCCATAGTATTAGTGATACATTTTATACTTTTTTAGTGCTTATATTTTATACTTGAATATAGCACCTTAGGTTTTCAAAATGTTTTAACTTTGTACCATTTGGTTTCCTCATAAAAATCCAAGCAAACTAATCAAGGCTCAGAGGAGTTAATTGACCTGTTTGAGCCACATGATAGGAAGTGGCAGGTTTAACGTCCAGATTTTCTGACAACTTTGTCAACAAATAAGTTCTTTCCACTACTGTACACTGCTATCTTCCAGCAGGATAGCTTTAGGCAAGTTACTTAACCTCCTTTTGCTTCTGCTTCCTTATCTTAAAATGAAGAAAACAAAACTACTTATAGAATTTTTGTGAGAATTTGCCTAAATAAATATGTGTAAAGGGCTTAGAGAGTTGTTAGCCATCCTGTTCCTTCTGCCCTGCTTTATCCTCAGGTTATTAAACCCGAATCCTGTGTACCATGTGGGAAGCGGATAAAATTTGGCAAGCTGTCTCTGAAGTGTCGAGACTGTCGTGTAGTTTCTCATCCAGAATGTCGGGACCGCTGTCCTCTTCCTTGTATTCCTACCCTGATAGGAACACCAGTCAAGATTGGAGAGGTTTGACTCATGGAAGCCATCATGTGTGGCTTTTTTTAGCCTTTTAATGGCGTAATGTCAGTTTTTGGTTTTACATTATTAATTCTAAATACATTTCCCTCCATGAATAATGAATAGAAATTGTAAAATGTTAATTTGTACCAAAGTCCTATTTGGGTTTGTCTGTCTGTCTAATAACCTTCCTAAACCAAACTCCCCTTCCTTTCCCTCTCTTTAATCCTATTCCCTTACTCCCTCCCCTTTCTCCTTCCCATCTCTTCCTTCCTTATTTTCTCCTCCCCTCCCAATCTACCCAATTTTGGAAATTTTCAGATATATACAATAATATACAGATCAGTATAACTAACCCCTGGTTTCTATAACTTAACTTCCATGATTACTAACTCACATCCATTCTCTAGTCATCAATTCTCTTATCTCCTTTTTCCAACCTTATCCAGTTAATTTTTTGGAAACAAATCACAGTCATTACATAATTTTCATCTGAATACTCTTTCTCATGTTAGAAATATTCCATGTTAGGAGCCGGGCATGGTGGTGCACGCTTGTAATCCCAGTACTTTGGGAGGCAGAGACCGGAGGATCCGGGTTTGCTGCCAGCCTCAGCTCTCTCTCTCTCTCTCTCCCTCCCTGTCTCTCTCTCTCTCTCTGTACTTAGTGAGGCCCTCCGCAACTTCGTGAGACCCGGTTTCAAAATAAAGTATAAAAAATAGGGCCGGGGGTGTAGCGCGGAGGTAGACCGCCCCTGGGTTCAATCCCCGGTACCGCAAAAAAAATAAATATTCCATATTAGGCTATCAAGCTTAGGTTACTTATTTCTTTTGTGTGTGGGGGGTGGGTACTGGGGATTGAACCCAGAGGCATTCTACCTCTGAGCTACACCTCCAGCCCTGTTTTATTCTTATTTTGAAACAGGGTCTCACTAGGTTGCTGAGGCTGGCTGCGAACCTGTGATCCTCCTGTCTCAGCCTCCCAAGTACTGGGATTACAAGCGTGAGCCACCACACCCAGCTTAGGTTACTTATTTCTAAAAATTTATTAAATCCATTAAGAAATTATTGTCTAACAACGTTAGCAAGAATCAAAACAAAATGACTATGTTGCTACCTACCTCTCCAGCAGATCAAATGTTATTTTCTCCTAATCTTAAGAGTTCTCCTCAATGCATATAATTTTTTTTTGTACAAATTTTCTGTACTTTAATATAGAACCATGAGCTGGGCGTGGTGGCGCACGCTTGTAATCCCAGTACATGTGAGGCTGAGACCGGAGGATCCAGGTTTGTGGCCAGCCTCAGCTACTTAGTGTAGCCTCAGCTACTTAGTGAGGCCTCCGCAACTTAGTGAGACCCTGTTTCAAAATAAAGAATAAAAAATAGGGCTGGGGGTGTAGCCTGGAGGTAGAATGCCACTGGGTTCAATCCCTGGTACCGCCAAAAAAAAAAAAAAAAAATATATATATATATATATACACACACATATATATTTCCATAGAACCATGGAATTCTCAATCAGGTAGGTTTATATTCTGATGAACTATGAGGTTGTTAAATATCTTTATCTGTCTATCTAGTTTCTTTTTTGGCTGAGAAGAATTAGAGTAAAAAGATTTTCTTTTTTAGAGTAATATATTAAAAGCCATACCTAGCAAGGCATTGTGGCACATGCTTGTAATCCCAGTACTTGGGAGGCTGAGACAGGAGGATCGCAGGTTCGCTGCCAGCCTCAGCTACTTAGTGAGGCCCTCCGCAACTTAGTGAGGCCCTGTTTCAAAAATAAAGATTAAAAAATAGGGCTGGGGGTAGCTCAGAGGTAGAATGCCCCTGGGTTCAATCCCAGTACTGCCAAAAATAAAAAACCAGTGGTGGTGCACGCTTGTAATCCCAGTACTTGGGAGACTGAGACCGGAGGATCCAGGTTCACGGCCAGCCTCAGCTACTTAGTGAGGTCCTCGGTAATTTAGATCCTGTTTCAAAATAAAGAACAAAACGCAGGGCTGGGGGTGTAGCTCGGATGTAGAATGCCCCTGGGTTCAATCCCCAGTACCGCAAAAACAAAACAAAACAAAAAACAGCCATGCCTATAATCTCACTATTGCTCGCTTTTTGCTATCCTTGAGTGGAAGAGGAGGCTGTCATAGTTGGTGGTGTCACTTATTCATGCAAGAGTGTGGTATATATGATCATAAATCAGTCCAACTATGGCCGTAGAAAAAATTATCCAGAATCTCCGTTTTAATATGTGCTTTGAGAATAGGAATTTGAAAGTTGACATGGTGTCCCAGCCTGAGTATTTGTTTGAGGTGGTTCTGTATGTACCTTTTTCCTCTGTTGATTTAAGTGTAAATAATAATTTATAGCTCTGTTTTTAGGGAATGCTGGCTGATTTTGTGTCTCAGACTTCTCCAATGATCCCCTCCATTGTTGTCCACTGTGTAAATGAAATTGAGCAGAGAGGGCTGACTGAGGTAAGAGTCAACCCTAAGACAGGGTGAATTTTGTTATTTGTGTTAATAATTAGGAGGTTCTTAAATAAAATGTCATCTTGATAATAGACAGGCTTATATAGGATCTCAGGCTGTGACCGGACTGTCAAAGAACTAAAAGAGAAATTCCTCAGAGTGAAAACTGTACCCCTCCTCAGCAAAGTGGATGATATTCATGCCATCTGCAGCCTTCTAAAAGACTTCCTTCGAAACCTCAAGGAACCCCTTCTGACCTTTCGGCTAAACAAAACCTTTATGGAAGCAGCAGGTAAGGGCAGATCTTAATACTTGAATGTAAGCAGTAATATAATACTTTACTGCTTTATCCCCTGCCTCGTACAGTGTCTGAAATATAGTAGGTGCTCGAATAGTTTGATGGCTTAATAATTATACATATTCCTCATGCCTAACTTCTTCCTTTCTTCTGGGTTGTTTTTTTGTGTGTGTGGTACTGGGGATGGAACCCACGGGCATTTTACCTCTGAGCTACACCCCCAGCCCTTTTTTATTCCTTATTTTGAAACGGTCTCACTAAGTTGCAGAAGGCCTCACAAGTTGCTGAGGCTGGTTGCATACTTGGCGATCCTCCTGTCTCAGCCTCCCAAGTACTGGGAAAATCATGCGCCACCATGCCTGACTATCCTCTTCCTTTCTGAACTATAGAATGCATTGACTGTTTTGTTTGCTTGTTTTTTTTGTTTTTCCTTGTTGCTCTTGGTTTTTTTAGTCAAGTTTTAGGTTGTCTTTTTTTTTTTGTGGTACTGAGGGTTGAACACACAGGCATTCTACCTTGGAACTACAGCCCCAGATCTATTTTATATTTTATTTTGAAAGAGGATCTCACTAAATTACTCAGATTACAGGTATGTGCCACCATGCCTGGCTTTAGATTGTCCTTTTGGAGTTGGAACCATCTGATTTCTTTTCCTCATGTCCTACCTACATCTAATCCATTGTCAAATCTTGTCAGCACTTTCATAAAATATATCTTCAATTTGATGTTTGACAAGAGTGGTAGTAGTAGTTCTACTAGCCCTCATGACATACTCTTCCCCTGGAATATGGTAAAAACCTGCTGATTGTCCTGTTTTTACTCATGCTCTCTACAGGATGATCTTCATGTAGGAGCTAGAGTGGTCCTTTTAAAATTTAAGTTAGCTGGGTGTAGTGGCACACACCTGTAATCCCTGTACTTAGGAGGGTGAGACAGGAGGACCACAGATTTGAGGCCAATCTCAGCAACCTAGCAAGACCTTCAGCAACTTAGACCCTGTTTCTTTTTTTGTTTGTGATACTGGGGATGGAACCCAGTACCACACACTCCCAGCTGTATTTTATTCCTTTATTTTGAAATAGGGACTCACTAAGTTGTGGAGGACTTCCTAAGTTGCTGAGGCTGGTCACGAACCTGTGATCTTTGTGTCTCATCCTCCCATGTACTGGGATTACAGTGTGTACCACCACATCTGGCTAGGGAGACCCTGTTTAAGAATAAAAATAAAAAGGGTTGGGGTGTAACTCCATGGTAGAACGCCCCTGGGTTCAATCCCCAGATCCCCCAAAAATATGTATTTTAAGTTAGATGATATCCTTTCTGTCCTCAATATCCTCCAGTGGCTTCCCATCACTTTCAGAACGAAGTCCACTAAAAGATCCTACATGATTTGGCCCCTGGTTATGTCTCCAGCACCATTTTGCTCTAGTACCTTTTCTTTCTCTCCTTCTCTTCTAGTTACACTACTAGAATTCTTGTTTTGTTTTTAATTAAGGCCTTTGCTATGTGCTATAAGAACCTTAGCTTTCTTTTTTTTTTTTGGTACTGGGGATTTAACCCAAGGGCATTCTACCTCTGAGATACATCCTCAGCCCTATTTTTTATTCTTTATTTTGAAACAGGTCTCACTAAGTTGTGGAGGGCCTCACTAAGTAGCTGAGGCTGACCGTGAACCTGTGATCCTCCTGTCTTAGCCTCCCAAGTACTGGAATTACAATTGTGCGCCACCACGCCCGGCTTAGTTACACTGGAATTCTTGCATTTCTCTTTTTATTTTTCTTTTTCTCTTTCTCTTTCTATTTCTTTTCTTTTTTTTTTTTTTTTTTTTTTTTTTTTTTTTTTTTTTTTTTTTTTTTTTTTTTTTTTTTTTTTTTGGTGGTACTAGGGATTGAACCCAGGGGCAATCTACCTTCAAGCTATACCCTCAGTCCTTTTTATTTTTTGTTTTGAAACAGGGTCTCGCTAGGTTGCTGAGAATCTTGCTAAATTGCTAAGGCTGTCCTCAAACCTGCAATCTTTCTGTCTCAGCCTCCAAAGCACACCACCATGTCTGGCTTCAACTTCTGGGATTTCTTTTTTGTGTGTGTATGTGGTACTGGGGATTGAACCCAGGGGCATTCTATCTACCTCTGAGCTATTCCCCTAGCCCTATTTATTTATTTCTGTGGTACTAGGGATTGAACCCTGGGGCTTTCTACCTCTGAGTTACACCCACGTCCCTACTTTTTATTTTTTATTTTGAAACAGGGTCTCACTAAAGCTGGGTGTGGTGGTGCACGCTTGTAATCCCGGTACTTGGGAGGTGGAGACTGGAGGATCCGGGTTCGCGGCCAGCCTCAGCTACTTAGTGAGGCCCTCTGCAACTTTGTGAGACCCAGTTTCAAAATAAAGTATAAAAAAATAGGGCTGGGGGTGTAGCTCGGAGGTAGAATGCCCCTGTGTTCAATCCCCGGTACTGCAAAAAAAAAAAAGAAACAGGGTCTCACTAGGTTGATGGGAGTCTCAGTACTTGCTGAAGCTGTCTTCAAGCCTGTGATATTCCTGTCTCCGCTTCCCAAAGTACTGGGATTACAACTGTGCACCACCATGCCTGGCTTTTATTTTTATTTTGAAGCAGGTTCTCGCTAGGTTGATGAGAGTCTCACTACTTTTTGAGACTGTCCTCAAACCTATGATCCTCCTGTCTCAGCCTCCCAAGTACTGGGAGTACAGGTGTGTGCCACCATGCTTGGCTTGAATTCTGGCATTTCTTAGCTTACTTCACACCTCAAGTGCTTTAATATTTGCTCTTGTCTTAGCCTCAGCTGTTCTTGATATCTGTGTGGTTTGCTCCTTTATTTATTTATTTATTTATTTTTTATTTTTTTTGGTATTGGGATTGAACCCAGGGGCTTTCTACCTCTAAATATATCCCAGCCTTTTTTTTTTTTTATATGGGTACTGGGAATTGAACCCCAGCCTTTTTTTTTTCCTTTGGTACTGGGGATTGAACCCCAGCCTTTTTTATTTTTGTTGCTAGGGATTGAACCCAGAGACATTCTACCCACATGCCACACCCCCCAGCCCTATTTTTCTTCTTATTTTGAAACAGGGTCTCACTAAGTTGCTGAGGCTGGCCTCAAACCTGCAATCCTTCTGTCTCAGCTTCCCAAGTACTAGGATTACGGGCATGCATCACCATGCCGGGCCACCCCAGCCCTTTTATTTTTTGTTTTGAAACAGGTTCTCGCTAGATTGCTTAGAATCTCACTAAGTTGCTAAGGCTAGTCTTGAACCTGCGATCCTCTGTCTCAGCCTCCCAAGTACTGGGATTACAGGCGTGCGCCCCCCACCCAGCTCCTTTATTTCTCTTAGGTTTCTCTTTAGATATTTTGTCCTCAGAAACACTTTTCTGGACCACCTTGTCTAAAATAACAGCTCCCATTACTTTCTAGCTTCTTGTCTGTCACCTGTATTTGTTTTTCTTTGTTTGTGTACTGGGGATTGAACCCAGTGGGATTTTACCTCTGAGTTATACCCCCAGCTCTCACTTAAGTTGCTGAACATCTCCCTTAGTTGCTGAGGCTGGCCTCAACCTTTTGATCCTCCTGTTTTTGCCTTCCAAGTACTGGGATAACAGGCCTGCACTACCACACCTAACCTGCCATCTTTATTATGTATATCACTACCTGACATATATTAGAACATATATCCAATAGAATATATGTTTCTTTCTTTTTTTTTTTTTTTGCGGTTCTACCTCCGCGCTACACCCCCGGCCCTATTTTTTTATACTTTATTTTGAAACCGGGTCTCACGAAGTTACGGAGGGCCTCACTAGGTAGAAAGAGAGAGACAGGGAGAGAGAGAGAGAGAGAGAGAGAGCTGAGGCTGGCCGCAAACCCGGATCCTCCGGTCTCCGCCT
>PVJS01060735.1:0-11171 GCA_004027185.1 Glis glis | reverse complement strand
GAGGAGGAGGAAGAGGAGGAGGAGGAGGAGGAGGAGGAGGAGCAGCAGCAGTAGCAGCTACGACTTTGCAGGTGTCTCCCGGGTCTGGCCACTCAACACACCCATTCCTGGGTGGAGACGGAGACGCTGAGGCTGGCAGAAGGACGAGCAGCGCCTCCAGTACCCCCTGTACCCCCGAAGAGCCCGCAGCGGCAGGGCCACCACCCCCACAGCCCCAACTCACCCACACAGTTGCCCTCGGGGTCCTGCAGGAAGCCGTCCATGCAGCGCTGCCGCGCCTGGCAGTAGAAGGCGCCCTGGGTGTTCTGGCACGAGAAGCCCGCCTGGCAGCTGTGCGTGCCCGCCGCACACTCGTCCACGTCTGCCACACAGAGCCCGGCGTCAAGGGTGGCCGGGCGGGTGGCCGCCCCTCGCACCCAGCCCTCGGAACGCAGGCACCTGGGTGGTCCTGCACCCGGAGGCTCAGGCACGCGACGAGCACCCATGATGCCCTTAACTACTTAATCCCACATCCACCTGGGGACACATGCCATGACCAGCTCTGTCCTACAGAGGGGGAAACTGAGGCTGGGCCGGGGACACAGCTCCGGAGCCCCGGGCCGCGCCCAGAACCCAGGCTGTCTGGCTTTGGAGCCTACACTCTGTTTGTTTGTTTATTATTTATTTTGTGATACTGGGGATTGAACCCAGGAGCATTCTACCTCTGAGCTACACTCCTAGCATGATTTAGTTACTTACTTATTTTTGTGGTACTGGGGATTTATTTATTTATTTTATTTCATTATTTATTTGCAGTACTGGGGATTGAACCAGGGGCATTTTACCTCCAAGCTACACCCCTAGACGTATTTTAGTTTGTGTGTGTGTGTGTGTGTGTGTGTGTGTGTGTTACTGGAGATTGAACCCAGGGGCATTCTACCTCCAGGCTACACCCCCAGCCCCATTTTTTATTCTTTAATTTGTAACAGGGTCTCACTAAGTTGCGGAGGGCCTCACTAAGTAGCTGAGGCTGGCCGCGAACCTTGATCCTCCAGTCTCAGCCTCCCAAGGACTGGGATGACAAGCGCGCGCCACCACGCCTGGCGTATTTTATTTATTTATTATGTGTTTATTTACTTACTTACTTACTTATTTGTGGTACTGGGGATTGAACCCTGGGCATTCTACCTCTGAGCTACACTCCCAGCCCTATTTTTTATTCTTTATTTTGAAACAGGGACCCACTAAGTTGATGAGAGCCTCACTAAATTGCTGAGGCTGGCCTTGAAACTAGGATCCTCCTGTCTCAGCCGCCCAAGTACTGTGATTACAGGTGGGTGCCACCATGCCCAGCTCAGTACTGGGGACTGAACCCAGGAGCATTCTACCTGAGTTACACCCCCAGACCTATTTTATTTTTTCAATTTTGAAACAGGGTCTCACTAAGTTGCTGAGGGTCTCGCTAAGTTGTTGAGGCTGGCTGTGAACCTGCGATCCTCCTGTCTCAGCCTCCCAAGTACTGGGATTACGGGTGGGCGCCACCATGCTTGGCTTGGTACCGGGACTTGAACCCAGGAGCATTCTACCTGAATTACACACCCCCAGCCCTATTTTATTTTTTTTAAATTTGAAACAGGGTCTCACTAAGTTGCTGAGGGCCTCACTAAATTGCTAAAGCTGGCAGGGAACCTGTGATCCTCCTGTCTCAGCCTCCCGAGTACTGGGATTACAGGCCTGAGCCACCACGCAGGGCTTATTTATTTTGAAACAAAGAATGCCGGGTGTGGTGGCAGTTCTTGGCATCCAGGAGTGGGGCAGGGCCAGCACAAATGGGCGTGGCCAATAGTGGGCGGGGCCGGGCACTGGGAGGGGTGTGGCTGGCTACAGGGAGGGGCTGAGCAGGGGTGAGGTGGCGCTGATCAGGGGAGGGGCGGAGCCTAGCACATAGGGGGTTGGCCTGATCAGGGTGGGGCCTGGCACAGGACAGGGCGTGGCTAGCTACAGGGATGGGAGGGGCCAGGTGCAGAGGGGCATGGCGGGATACTGGGAGGGGCTAGCCAGGGGGCGGGACTGGGCACTGGGAGGGGTGTGGTTGGCTACAGGGAGGGACTGACCAAGGGAGGGTGGAGCCTAGCACACAGGGGCTTGAGCTGACCAGGGTGGGGCCTGGCACAGGACAGGGCGTGGCTAGCTACAGGGATGGGAGGGGCCAGGTGCAGAGGGGCGTGGTGGGATACTGGGAGGGGCTAGCCAGGGGGCGGGACTGGGCACCAGGAGGGGTGTGGTTGGCTACAGGGAGGGGCCTTCCAGGGGAGGGTGGAGCCTAGCACATAGGGGGTTGGGCTGATCAGGGTGGGGCCTGGCACAGGACAGGGCGTGGCTAGCTATAGGGATGGGCGGGGCTAGGTACAAAGGGGCATGGTAGGATACTGGGAGGGGAGTGGTTAGCTACAGGGAGGGGCTGACCAGGGGAGGGGCGGAGCCTAGCACATAGGGGGTTGGGCTGATCAGGGTGGGGCCTGGCACAGGACAGGGCGTGGCTAGCTACAGGAATGGGCGGGGCCAGGTGCAGAGGGGCGTGGTGGGATACTGGGAGGGGCTATCCAGGGGGCGGGACTGGGCACTGGGAGGGGTGTGGTTGGTTACAGGGAGGGGCTGACCAGTGGGGGTGTGCAGAGGGGGCGTGGCCAGCTCGAGGATGGTTGGCCTGGGGGCGGAGCCGAGCAGAGCAGGGAGGGGCTCACCAGAGCTGGGTAGTTTGGCTGAGGGGCAGATCAGAGGCAGGGCGGGCCTCCTCCGGAGGGCGAGGCCTCCAGTCCTCCTCACCTGTGCACTCCCCATCCTTGAGGACGTAGCCTGGCTCGCAGGTGAGCGCCTTGTAGCAGTGGAAGGAGCCCACGGTGTTGACGCAGTGCTCGCCCCGGCTGCACGTATGCAGGTCCGTCACACACTCGTTGATGTCTGCGGGGAGAGCCAGGCCGGACGTCAGAGCCCGACCGGGGGCTCGAGGTCCACAGCCCCAGCAGTCACGGGCCCTCAGGCCACCGGGGTGGGGGGCAGGCAGCTCCAGGCCCCGTCCTCCGTGGAACTCACCGGCCAGAAAGAGGCACGAGGGTAGATGGTGCCCCAGATCCATGCACCCCTTCATTCGACAAAGATTTATTAAGCACCAGCTACGCGCCAAGTGAACAAGACAAACAGAAATGCTTGCCCATGTGGAGCCGACGCCCAGACACTGACAGGGACACAAGGAGGACGGGCAGGAGTACCAAGGAAACAGCAGGATGGAGGAAGGGAGGGCGCCAGGCCGCAGCGGGCTGTGCCTGGTTATGCAGGGGGGAAGGGTTCCCCAAAGAGACCATCTGATCGGGGATTTGAAGAGCTGACAGAGGGAGCCACACTGACGGTCCAGCAGAGAGGACAGCTATGTGAGGTCCCAGACAGGTTTGGGGACCAGCCAAGAGGCAGGTGTGGCTGCAGGGGAGAGAGAGGGTGTTGCTTATTTTTAATGGGTGCCCTGACTGGCGGTGGAGAATTGATCCAGGCAGGAGACAGTGGCGGCTGGGACCACCATACACGGAGGTGCGAGACGTTTGTCACTGATGGATGAGATGAAGGCGAGAGAGAAAGAGCCAAGACATCCACGGAGCTTGGGCTGAGCAGCCCGACAGTGGAGGTGACAGCATGGGACACAGACAGCTGGGAGGAGCAGGTGTGCAGGGGAAGGTCCGGGAGCCCTGTGAATCTGGAGGCATGCCTGCCTCAGTTTACCAAGGAGGTCTGGGTGGAGAGACTGATTTAGGGCTGGTCACATGGCCCAGGTCACCTGGGGGAAAGGGGACGTAGAAACGAGGCCAAGAGCCGGGCGTGGTGGCCGCACGCTTGTCATCCCAGCATTGGGAGGCTGCGACTTGGGAGGCAAGTAGGGGTACCAGCTATGGCTCCTGCCCCCAAGGAGCAGCTGGTCCAGCGGCAGAGACAGGATGGGTGGGGGTGGGGGAGACGCTGGGGCCAACAGATGTGCAGTCCCTGGGGCCCAGGCCACAGAAGGGCCCCCTGTCCCCCGGCTCTGGGATGCTTCTCCACAGTGCGGACATCCGGGCTGCATCTACAGCTACAACTATGGCGCCGAGTGGACAGGAGGGTTAGAGGGACAGAGACCCGATCACAGGCACAGGTGAGCCTCATGGTTACAGGCCGGGCTCAGGGCGTATGTGTGTGTGTGTGTGTGTGTGTGTGTGTGTGTGTGTGTGTCACTGAGAATTAAACCCAGTGGCATTTTACCTCTGAGCTACACCCCTAGTTCTATTTTCTTTTTTGTTTTGAAATGGGGTCTCCCTAAGTTGCCGAGGGTCTCACTAAATTGCTGAGGCTGCCCCCCAACCCTATTTTATTTCTTATTTGGAAACAGGGTCTCGCTAGGTTGATGAGCGTCTCACTACTTACTGAGGCTGGCCTCGAACCTGCGATCCTCCTGTCTCAGCTTCCCAAGTACTGGGATGACAGGCGTGCGCCACCATGCCTGGCTCTGGAGTTTACAAGGAAGGTGTGGCCAGGCAAGACAAAGATTTGTGGTTTGCAGTCCGGATGAGCAGAGGAGGAACTTCCCAAGACTCTAGAAACATCCAGGCCCCAGGAGCCTCTGGCTGCCTGGAGGAATCCACAGTAACCAGTAACCGCAGGTACCATTAACCGAGGCTCGCCAGGGGCCAGGCAGTTTGTAGCGACAGAGCCACTGGCCCAGGATGGAGGGACACAGGTCTCTCAGAAGAGGTGTGACTAAGCCGGGCGTGGTGGTGCACATTTGTCATCCCAGTACTTGGGAGGCTGAGACAGGAAGATCCGGGTTTGCGGCCAGCCTCAGCTACTTAGTGAGGCCCTCGGCAACTTAGTGAGACCCTGTTTCAAAATAAAGACTAAAAATGAGGGCTGGGGGTGGAGCTCGGAGGTAGAATGCCCCTGGGTTCCATCCCCAGTACCGCAAAAATAAAATAAAAAAAAAAAGAAGAGGTGTGACTGCTGTCACGCACCCAGCATGTGGCAGCAGCAAGAACGAAGCCAGGGTGCCCGGCCCGGAGCTGCGCCCTTCTCCTGGGTCCTGTCCCTGCTGCGGGGTGGCCTGTCCCTCCTCCACCTTCTCACAGCCTGGCCCACCTGGAGCACTTTCCCCAGGGATCAAGACAGTCCTCCAGGTACAGGGCACAAAAAGGCAAATGGTTAAAACACAGGGGAGTCCCCGGCAGAGGCCACACTGTCCTACTTTGGCTTACATACCTCGAGTGTCGGGGAGCTCACTCCCTCTTCAGGTTGCCTCAGTGTAGAATCGTAGTAATGACGTTAAAATCTAGCAAAGTTCTTTACCTCCACAAAGTGCACTTAACCTCCACAATGGGTTTTGGTTTTTTTTTTTTGGTACTGGGGATTGAACCTAGGGGCATCTACTTCCAAGCTACACCCCCAGCCATTTTTATTTATTTTATTATTTATTTATTTATTTGCGTGGTACTGGGGATTGAACCCAGGAGCATTCTATCTCCGAGCTACACCCCCAGCCTGGTTTTCTGTTCTTTATTTTGAAACAGGGTCTCACTAAGTTGTGGAGGGCCTCACTAAGTAGCTGAGGCTGGCCGCAAACCCGGATCCTCCTGTCTCAGCCTCCCAAGGACTGGGATTACAAGTGTGTGCCACCACGCCCGACTCATTTTTATTTTTTTTACTTTTTTTTTTTTGCGGTACTGGGGATGGAGCCCAGGAGCCTTCTACCTCGGAGCTACACCCCCAGTCCGATTTTTTTATGTATTTTATTTAGAAACAGGGCCTCACTAAGTTGCTGAGGCTGGCTTCGAACCTGTGATCCTCCTGTCTCAGCCTCCCAAGTACTGGGATTACAAGTGTGTGCCACCACGCCTAGCTCAGCCATTTTTATTTTGAAGCAGGGTCCTGCTAGGTTGCTGAGGGTCTCACTAAGTGTCTGAGACTGGCCTTGAACCTGCAATCCTCCTGTCTTAGCCTCCCAAGTACTGGAATTACAGACATGCACCACTGCGCCTAGTGTTGTTTGTTTTTTGGTAGTGGGGATTGAACCCAGGGTCGTTCTACCTCCAATCTATAAAACCTATCCCTTTTTATTTTTTATTTTGAAACAGGATCTCAGTGGGTCACTAAGGGTCTACTTAAGTAGCTGAGGCTGGCTGCAAACCTGCGATCCTCCTGTCTCAGCCTCCCAAGTACTGGGATGACAAGTGTGCGCCACCTCGCCCGGCCACGATGATCTTCTGAGATAAGTGCTATGATCTCATTCACAGATGGGGAAACTGAGGCTCCAGGAAGCTGAGCCATTTGTCTTGGGTTAAACACACCACGTGGGTCAAACAAAGGAGCCGCGGAGGTTCCCGGAGATGTCGGTAGATGTCCACATGATGGCGACAATGAGCGACAGCTACTCATGGATGAGAAAACCAACAAGTGCTTGGGACAGAGGGTGAGCAGCGGGTGCTAAGTTGGTGCAGGATGAAGACAGGGGGCGAGCAGCCACGAGAACAACAGGAGCTCATAAATTTTGCTGAATGGCTATTTGATTCCCTGGCACACGTCCCAGCCGCCCGGGGACCCCAGTTACCAAGCCAGGTCCGAGCTCCAGCCCACCAGGAAGACGGTGCACTGGGCTGTGGCGACAGGGGAGGGATGATGGCAGGCCCTGGCGGGAACCACCGCCCCAGACAGACACATGGCCCGGCCACACGGAGAGCTGCCCAGCGGCGGACAAACAGGTCAGAGGACAGCATGTTGTACCCGTGGCCGGGGGCCTGGGGCAAACATGCCGGTGGTGGCACCCAGCCAGCACCGCGGGCCTGACTGCGCGGCAGAAGAGGGTGAGGAAGGGGACAGATCCAGGCTGGACACGGTCCCCAAGCACAGAGAAGAAGACAGGGGTCCGGCCATGTGCCCTGAACGCACGTACCCTGTACAGTTTCTTTTTTTTTTTTTGGTGATAGTAGGGATTGAATTTAGGGGCATTCTACCTCCGAGCTACACTCCCAGCTCTATTTTATTTTATTTATTTATGGCACTGGGGATTGAAACCAGGGGCATTCTACCTCCGAGCTCCACCCCCAGCCATATTTTTATGTTTTATTTTTATTTTTTTCTTATTATTTTTTGTGGTACTGGGGATTGAACCCAGGGGCATTCTACCTCCGAGCTCTACCCCAAGCCCTATTTTTTCATTCTTTATTTTTATTTTCTTTCTTTCTTTCTTTCTTTCTTTCTTTCTTTCTTTCTTTCTCTTTTTTTCTTTTCCCTCCCTCCCTTCCTTCCTTCCTTCCTTCCTTCCTTCTTTCTTTTTATTTTTTGAGGAACAGGGGATTGAACCCAGGGGCATTCTACCTCCGAGCTCCACCCCCAGCCCTATTTTTTCTTTCTTTCTTTCTTTCTTTCTTTCTTTCTTTCTTTCTTTCTTTCTTCTTTCTTTCTTTCTTTCTTTCTTTCTTTCTTTCTTTCTTTCTCTTTTTTCTCCTTCCTTCCTTCCTTCCTTCCTTCTTTCTTTCTTTCTTTCTTTCTTTCTTTCTTTCTTTCTCTTTTTTGAGGAACTGGGGATTGAACCCAGGAGCATTCTACCTCCAGGCTTCACCCCCAGCCCTAATTTTTATTCTTTGTTTTGAAACAGGGTCTCACTAAGTTGCGGAGGGCCTCACTAAGTAGCTGAGGCTGGCCGCGAACCTGCAATCCTCCTGTCACAGCCTCCCAAGTCCTGGGATGACAAGTGTAAGCCACCATACCAGGCTTCTATTTTTTTATTTTCAAACAGAGTCTCACTAAACTGCTGAGGGCCTCGTTAATTTACAGAAGCTGGCCTTGAATCTGTGATTCTCCTGTCTCAGCCTCCCAAGTACTGGGATTCCAGATCTGCACCACCACACCAGGCTCAGATTCTATTTCTACACCTTTGTTCAAGTTATTCCTTCCCCCCAGGGCTCTTCCTGACTTCTAAGTCCTAGCCATCCTTGGGGGCAGGCGTGAATTCCACCTTTTCCAGAAAGTGCAGGTAGGCCAGGCGAGGTGGCGCACGCTTGTCATCCCAGTACTTGGGAGGCTGAGACAGGAGGATCCGGGTTCGAGGCCAGCCTCAGCTACTTAGTGAGGCCTCCTCGACTTAGTGAGACTCTGTTTCAAAATAAAGAATAAAAAATAGGGCTGGGGGTGTAGTTCGGAGGTAGAACGCCCCTGTGTTCAATCCCCGGTACCACAAAATAAATAAATAAATAAATAAAATAAAATAGGGCTGGGGGTGGAGTTCAGAGGTAGAATGCCCCTGGGTTCAATTCCCAGTGCCAAAAAAAAAAAAAAAAAGTGCAGCTAGATGCTACCAGCAAGAATGACATGTCCCCCCTGCCTGTGTCTCTGTTGGATGATTTACCACAGTGTGGCCCAAGTCCCTGCTATGCTGTTTGGGACCATCCACTGTAAAAGGACGAGGGCTTACACTGGCGCTGTGAAAACACGGGCAGGGCTCGGTGTGGTGGCGCACGCTTGTAATCCCAGTACTGGGGAGGCTGAGACAGGAGGATCGCAGGTTCGCGGCCAGCGTCAGCTACTTAGTGAGACCCTCAGCAACATAGTGAGACCCTGCTTCAAAATAAAGAATAAAAAATAGGGCTGGGGGTGTAGCTCAGAGGTAGAATGCTTCTGGGTTCAATCCCTGGTACCACAAAAAATAAAATAAAAGAAAACACAGGCAGCATTAAGTCCCCTCCTCTCTGTCCACAGAGCACCCTGGAGCCCAGACTTGGCCACGCCAGCACGGACAATGGGAGGGAGGAGCCATTACCCAGAACTGACCGCAGCCACGCGCAGGCTGGGCACAGGGTCAGCCCTCCCCAGGCCTCTGGCCCCGTGGGGACTCCAGAGGACCTCTGTGCAGGGCCGCACAGAGCCTGGGCTGCTGGACCCAGCATCAGTCCATTCACGTCTGGATGAGTGTCTGTCTGTCTCTCTCTCTGGTACTGGGGACTGAACCCAGGGGCATTCTACCTCCAAGCTCCACCCCCAGCCCTATTTTTTATTTGGAAACAGGGTCTCACTAGGTGTCTGAGAGTCTCGCTAAGTTGCCGAGGCTGGCCTCAAACCTGCGATCCTCCTGCTTCAGCCTCGCAAGGACTAGGATTACAGGCGTGCGCCACCACGCATGGCTGGATGAGATTCTAAATGTGGCTAAGGACAGTCCAAGCTGCTGGGGTAACATGTTCGCGATGCCCCAGGCTCTGTGATCTGCCGTCCACATACCCCATAGTCATCAAAGGAGGACCGATAGTCTCTTTTTGGGAGGAGAATGGTACTGGGGATTGAACCCAGAGGTATTCTACCTCCAAGCTACACCCTCAACCTGTTTGTTTGTTTGTTTGTTTGTTTGTTTATTTATTTATTTATTTATTTATTTATTTACTTACTTACTTACTTACTTACTTATTTTATGTAACTGGGGATAGAACCCAGGGGCATTCTACCTCCAAGCTACACCCTCAACCTTTTTTTTTAATTTTTTTCTTTTTATTTTGCGGAACTGGGGATTGAACCCAGGGGCATTCTACCTCCAAGCTGCACCCTCAGCCCTGTTTTTCTTCTTTATTTTGAAACAGGGTTTCACTAAGTTGCCGAGGGCCTCACTAAGTAGCTGAGGCTGGCCGCAAACCTGTGATCCTCCGGTCTCAGCTTCCCAAGTACTGGGATGACAAGAGTGCACCACCAGGCCCGGCTTTTTTTTTGAAACAGGGTCTTGCTAGGTTGCTGAGGGTCTCGCTAAGTTGCCGAAGCTGGCCTCAAACCCGCAATCCTCCTATCTCAGCCTCCCAAATACTGGGATGACAGGTCTGTGCCACCATGCCTGGCTGGTAGCCTCCTCTTCACAGAGGAGGAAAGCATAGGAGGGAGAAGACAGGTCATTTTCCAGGGCCACAGAGTTATCAAATGGTTCCTGCTTCAACCCTACGTCTCCCTGCCTGGAGATCCCATGCACGGCTATCGTGTTGCCCGCACATCAGACCCTTCATGAGCGACCCGGAGGACAAGTAGGACGAGACACCAGGACACAGGGTGTGAGGTGGAGCACAGGGGTGCCGGCGGGTGGCGTGGGGGCTCAGATGCAAAGGACAAGGCCTTTAGCATGTGGCCGTGGCGCGGCGTGGCGTGGAGCAGCGCAGCGGGGTCTGGCTTACCCACGCACTTCCTGCGCGCGTTAAGGATATAGCCCTCGGCACACAGCAGTGTGTGGTTGACACAGGAGAAGGATCCCAGAGTGTTCACACAGAACTGTCGCCGGCCACACTCGTGAGCGCCCAGCGCGCACTCGTCTTGGTCTAGTAGCAGCCACGGGAGGAAAAGAGAGCAACATCAATGTCACGGGCTCCTCGGGGGCACACAACGCCTCAGGCCCACCCCGGGGTCACGGGGCCTTTCGTGGAAGGCTTAGGAACCTCAGGGATTTGTTTTATTTTTTGGGGTGTGGGGGGTACTGAGGATTGAACCCAGGGGCCTTCTACCTCTGAGCTATACCCCCAGCCCCATTTATTTATTTATTTATTTATTTATTTATTTATTGTGATACTGAGGATTGAACCCAGGGGCATTCTACCTCTGAGCTCCACCCCCAGCCCTATTTATTTACTTATTTATTTATTTATTGCGATACTGAGGATTGAACCCAGGGGCCTTCTACCTCTGACCTACACCCCCAGCCCTATTTTTTTCTTTCTTTCTTATTTATTTATTTATTTATTTATTTATTTATTTATTTATTTATTTATTTTGTGGTACTAGGGATGGAACCCAGGGGCATTCTACCTCCAAGCTACACCCCCAGCCCTATTTTTTGTTGTTGTTGTTCTTTATTTGGAAACAGGGTCTCACTAAGTTGCAGAGGGCCTCACTAAGTAGCTGAGGCTGGCCGTGAACCTGTGATCCTCCTGTCTCAGCCTCCCAGTACTGGGATGACAAGCATGCGCCACCACGCCCGGCTATTATTTTTTGTTTTGAAACAGGGTCTTGCTAAGTTGCTGAGAGTCTCGCTAAGTTGCTGAGGCAGGCCTTGAACCTGCGATCCTCCTGTCTCAGCCTCCCAAGTACTGGGATTATAGGTATGTGCCACCACACCTGGCTAGGAATCTCTGCTGCTTTTTTTTTTTTTTTGTATGTGTGTG
>PVJS01060734.1:0-11171 GCA_004027185.1 Glis glis | reverse complement strand
TTCTTTATTTTGAAACAGGGTCTCACTGAGTTGCGGAGGGCCTCACTAAGTAGCTGAGGCTGGTCGCAAACCCGGATCCTCCAGTCTCAGCCTCCCAAGTACCGGGATTACAAGCATGCACCACCATGCCTGGCGAATACCTGGTTTTTGAGAGAACCTGTGGTTAACACTGCTTCTGAAGGCAGCACCAGAGACCAGGCATTGAGCGCTGAGTGGCCCTTCAAGCACTGGGCCTCCTTCCCCAGCCCCAAACTCAGGACACTCCACCTGCCCATCCCGAGACCCTAGACTTCCCAGCGGCCTGTGTCCATTGGCTCCTGACCCCTCAGACAGCTGCTTCTCACATGCACTCCTCGCTCTTCAGTTCCTCCAGGGAGAATTAGGAAAGCGAAGAAAACAAGGTCATGAGAATCTATCCTTGTTTGGGATGTTTCCTCTTTCTCTCCTAAGACTTGGGAGGTGAGGAGGCCCAGACACCCTTAAGCTTAAGAAACGAGGCATCTGATCATGAGAATCCAGAAAGAAAGAGAAACAACCGCCCATGGGTCTTCCATCCTTTATCACATCTCCAGGAAAGCCACAGGATGGAATTGAATGTGTGAACACACACACACACACACACACACACACACACACACACACATACACACACACACTCAAATCTAATCTGGACAAAATTGCCAGGGCCCGAGTACAGATGTGGGGAACGTGCCAACTGATTTCTCATCCAGCTTCCGGGCACCATCTAACTTTGACTCACTTTGATGGACACAGCAACTGGTTATAGTTTTGGGCTTATTGTCAGTCATTTTAAAGGCCAAATTTCCAAAACTTCATCTCCAGGCCTTCAAATGTTCCTGCTGGTTTCTTTTCCCATATCAGCCCTTTTCTCCTTTTAAGACTCATATTTCATTTTAAACCAGTTTTCTCTATTCTCCTCATTATGTTGACTGGCCATCACCATGACAACCCTCCCCATCACAAACCCCCCTCTTAGCAATGGATGCACATGCAAGGGCTTGTACCAGGCACCCACTATTAGTCAAAGGGGTGATGAGCTCAACTTCCCCTCTCGATCAGTGATGAGTACGTCTTTGATTTGTTTCTTTGTAGCTGGGGCAATTGTGTGATGAGTGAGCTTTGGGTAGGGCAAAAAAAGCCCTTCCCTGGGAGAAGGAGATAGGTTACCTGTCTTTAGAGACAGTTCTCCCAATGTATAAAAGGAAGGGCTGCTCCAGGTCCTTGCATAGCAAAAAATCCATAAAGCAAGATCAAAATCTTTTTTAACACTATATGTTACCTACCAATAACAAAAGCTACCTTGAAGATTTTTCTCATAGATCACAAACTACTTTGGTAGGTATTTTTTCTCAAAAATAAAGCTAGCCATAAATGCACAGAAGACAAGTTATGAATGGAAGTCACCTCACAAGCCTTGCTATACTTTGTGGAAAGCACACACACTGGCACATTTGACTCCTTGAGATGTTATTGAAATATTCATAAGCCAAAAAAAGTATTCAGAAGGCATCGACTTCAATAAATTTTGTTAAAGTGATCATCTAGATATTTGCTCGTTGATAAGGGGGATGCTCCCTTGTTCAAAATTTACATTCCTAAATTAATAGCTTTAAAAGAATCAGCGAATTAAGTAATATCAATATTATTTTTTCATCATGGTATGCAGGGACAAGCCTCCCTTTCCTATCCATGTGTACACTTTGTTTCATTTGAGGATACAAATGCTATGTATATTTTATTAACACATGGTCATGCTAATGAGCCTAAATAGAAAGACCATATCTCCAGGGTTGGGAGTATGACTCAATGGTAGAGCATTCGCCTAACATGCTAGAGGCCCTAGGTTCAATCCCCAGTACCACAAAATAACAAAAAAGCACAGAAAAACCATGCCTCTGCTGTGGGTGTAGGTGACAGCTCTCTTCAGGATGACATCATCCCTGATGTCACTCGCAGGTATAAGGAGGTGTGTCTCTCAGACCTATAATGATCAGAGGAACGTCCTAAACTTTGGTCCAGGTGGGAATTGCATGGTCATACACAAATAAAAGTATTCACCAAACTGTATAGGTTTGTGCATATTGACATATTATGGTATGTCCCTATAAAATAAAATAAAATCATCAGAGGGAGTGCTGAAAGTGAACTTCAAAGAGAATCTCAGCTTCTCTTGGTTTGATCATAGGAGCATCAAAATTCCTTCCAAACTGTATATGTGTGTGTGTGTGTGTGCGTGTGTGTGTATATACATACATATATATATACATACATATATATGAAAATGATCAATAAATGTTAATTTATGTCAGGCTTTATAAACTAATTTGTTTTATGCTTTTCGACTTCTCTGTATTCCTCTTCATTCTCACTTGGCATTACACAAAGTACAGTAGAATTTTATTCACAGTACTTATGTTCTATAAAGTTGCCAAGAACACAAAATTAGCATATATTGATCCACTGCTCCTAGGAGTAATACAAGATTAGATTCCTGAGGGGAATAGAAACCTTAACTTGCTTTATCCATCTGTGGGTTTTAGCAGGATCACAGGGAAGAACCCATATGTATTTGCTCTACCCCCTCTGCTTGTGCTGTGTGCTCAAGCAGACCCCCAACCCCTGTAAAATGCTGCCCTGCCCACCACGCTAAAAATACCAGAGGGTTCATAGGGAAATGCTGAGATGAACTCTAAACAAGTTGGGCATTGCTACCAAAGTATTAAAGTCTTTGGTGCCAAAAGTGAGCAATTTTACTATGGAAATAGGGGGAAATACCTCGATGCCTCTCCTCCCTAGTAAGACATCCTGTTCTTCTCTCCTTTTCTCCCCTGGATCTACTCATGCAAGATCCTTACTGCTAGAGTTAGGGTCTTAAATGTCCCCCAAAGGCATATGTCAAAGGCTTCGTCGCCCAACCTTTGGCACTACTGGGAGTGGCGGAACCTTAAGGGGGGAGGAGAGTTGGTCATTGGCATGTGCCCTTGAATGGAATATTGGGACCTCAACCCCTTCCTCTCCCTTGTTTTGCTTCCAGGACACCAGGAAGGGAACAGACCTCCTCTGCTGCCCACTCGTTCCACGATGCACTGTGCTGCCACAGGGCCAGAGTGACAGGGCCAAGTGACCAAGGACTGAACCCATGGAAACCAGGAGCCCAAATCAACATTTCCTCCTTTCAAGTTGATTTTCTCAAGTATTTTGTCACAGCGACAGAAAGATAGCTAACACACTTACCCGACTCCGTCAGAGGCATTGCTTTGCCTCCGTTAACATCCATATTCTAGGCAAGAATGCTAACCCAGAACCGCCAAAGCTCCGGTTCCTAACTTCCTGATCAGGTCCACGGTGCCCAACTCAGAAACAACAGTTTTGAAAGTCAACACTGAGCCAGGCATGGTGGCGTACTCTTGTAATCCCAGTACTTGGGAGGCTGAGACAGGAGGATCACAGGTCCACGGCCAGCCTCAGCTACTTAGTGAGGCCCTCCGCAACTTAGTGAGACCCTGTTTCAAAATAAAGAATAAAAATAAGGCTGGGGGTGTAGCTCAGAGGTAGAATGCGTCTGGGTTCAATCCTCAGTACCACAAAAAAAAAGTCAACACTGTTTGTTTGTTTGTTTGTTTGTTTTTCATTCTAAGAGTTGAATCAGAGCAGTGCTAGAGATGTAGTCTGGTGGTAGAACACTTGCCTAATATGCATGAAGCCCATCACCACAAAATATAAAAATTAAAAGAGAGGATTGAAGGAGAAAGAGAAACCATTGCTAAATTATAGGGACCATCATCAATCTAGTCCCTGCTGCAGGTAGCCAGAGCTCAGGTCTGTCGAGAGCCCTAAGAATTTGTGAGGGGTCCACTTCAGAATTGTCCTTCTAAGGATTGGGCTGTCCCTTGGCTACAAGTGGCCTCCATGCTGCACCTGAGCATGCACTGAGCAGGTGTCCCCAGCCCCAAGGGGAGGAGCCCCAGGACAGAGGAGCAGAGGAGCCCCAGGACAGAAAGAGAGTTGTCTGGTGTGCAGCAGACGGAGCAAAGCTGGAGAGAGTCAGCAGGAGGACACAACGTGAGGAGGTGTGTTTGCCCAAGGTGTCTGCAATCGTTACTTCCAGAATCAGGAAAAAATGAGAGAGGGAGAGAAGGGAAGAGAAAGAGTGAGAAAACAAAAAGGAAGAAAAGAAGACTCTGGGTGTGGTGGTGCACACCTGTAATCCCAACACTTGGGAGGCTGAGACAGGAGAATCACAGGTTCAAGGACAGCCTCAGCAGCCTAGCAAGACCCTGTTTCACAAAAAAATTCAAAAGGGCTGGGGGTGTAGCTCAGAGGTAGAATGCCCCTGGGTTCAAGCCCCAGTACCTAAAAATAAATGTTTTAAAAGTAAGGGAGTGAGGGAAGGAGGAAAGGCAGCTCTCTTCGCCTCTGCCTGCTGGGTCTTGTCAGCACCTGCCATGGCATCTTGGGGCTCGGGCCCCCTCCTCTGCCCACCCCCTGCCTGGGCAAGTCTCTCCTGGCTGCTTTGGTTTTGCTCAAAGGCAGGATGGGAAGAACCCTTTACAGCTGCTTCTCCAAGTTTTCACTTAGAGGACTTCATTTTAATCTTGCAACCAAGTGTGAAGTAAACAAGGGAAGGCTTTTAATCTTTGTTTTACAGAGGAGGAAATGGCAGCCCAAGAGGCTAAGTGATTTGCACAAGGTTACTCAGCCAGTAAGTGGCTGCCGTAAGTGGCGGCGGCCAGAGCCTGGCCTCGGTCCCAGCTTCTAACCTCAGGAGCGAATGTGTTTTTCTTCACAGATCCCTGTCCTCTGGGCTCCACAACCTGACCACCAGCGTGGATGGCCCCAAATCCTTATAAAGTCTACATTCTCTGGGCAACAAACTAATAACAACAGGAGCGAGCATTTACTGAGCCTTCGGTATATACCAGGTTTTTCTCCAAATAAGCATTTTTATGCGTGTATGTGGCACTGGGGATTGAACCCAGGGGCATTCTACCACTGAGCTACACCCCCAGTCTATTTTCTTTTTTATTTTGAAACAGGGTCTCACTAAGTTGCTGAGGGTCTTACTAAATTGCTGAGGCTGGCTACAAACCTGTGATTCTTCTGTCTCAGCCTCCCAAGTACTGGGATTACAGGGATGCACCACCATGCCTGGCTTAATAAGCATTTTATATGTATTACCTTATTCAATCCATATAACAGTCTCATTTCAAGTAAGGAAAATGAGGTATGTGAAGGCTAATCAATGGTCTGTGCACAAAATGTGAACCCCACATTTGAGTGTGAAAGTTTGGTCCCAGAAGCCACAATAATTATATCTTTAGGAACCTCTTTTTAAAATAAGCCCATTTGAAACGCCAGGCGTGGTGGAGCACACTTGTAATCCCAGTACTTTGGGAGGCAGACACCGGAGGATCCGGGTTCTTGGCCAGCCTCAGCTCTCTCTCGCTTTCTCTCTCCCTCTCTCTCTCTCTCTTTCTCTCTCTCTCTCTCCTTAGTGAGGCCCTCCGCAACTTCGTGAGACCTGGTTTCAAAATATAGGGCCAGGGGTGTAGCGTGGAGGTAGAACGCCCCTGGGTTCAATCCCCGGTACTGCAAAAATAAATAAATAAATAAAATAAGCCCATTTGAGATGACTTAGAATGGAATCTTCAGAGAGAGAACTCAACCAATCCAAACCAGCTTTGAAGTAATGCTTGAGTACGGATTTTCTCCTTTCTCCTTTCTTCAGAACTTCATACCTTATCAATAGCCCCAGTTTCTAATCCACTCACACTCCAGGTCTCATCAGAAAAGGAATGATTTTGAGTTAGTGCCTTGAGGAATTCTGTACATACAGTAGACATGCAATAAATGTTGAGTGCGTGTTTGGTTAGTTGGTTGGTTGGTTGGTTGGTCGGTTGGTTGGTTGGTTGGTTGAATGAATGAATTAATGTATCATGGACTCTTAAAAAGCCATCCTCTCCAGAATTCATTCCTCACCTGTCACAGGTCTGGCATTTGTAACATTAAAATCACCAGTTAGAAAACGTAGTGGGCTGGGCGTGGTGGCGCACGCTTGTAATCCCAGTACTTGGGAGGCGGAGACCAGAGGATCCAGGTTCGCGGCCAGCCTCAGCTACTTAGTGAGGACTCCGCAACTTCATGAGACCCAGTTTCAAAATAAAGTATAAAAAAATAGGGCCGGGGATGTAGCTTGGAGGTAGAAAGCCCCTGGGTTCAATCCCCGGTACCGCAAAAAAAAAAATAAAAAAAGAAAACGTAGTGAAAGGGCTGAGCGTGGTGGCACACACTTATAATCCTAGTATTTGGGAGGCTGAAACAGGAGGATCGCAGGGTTTTTGTTTTGTTTTGTTTTTTGGGTTTTTTTTTTTTTGCAGTACTAGGGATCGAACCCAGGGGCATTCTACCTCAGAGCTACACCCCCAGCCCTATTTTTTATTCTTTATTTTGAAACAGGGTCTCACTAAGTTGCCGAAGGCCTCGCTAAGTAGCTGAGGCTGGCCGCGAACCTATGATCCTCCTGTCTCAGCCTCCCAAGTACTGGGATTACAAGCGTGCGCCATCACGCCTGGCTTAGGATCGCAGGTTTGAAGCCAGCCCCAGCAACTTAACAAGGCCCTCAGCAACTTACTGAGACCCTATTTTAAAATAAAAGGAGCTTGGGGAGGGGGGAGTTCAGAAGTAGAATGCCCCAGGATTCAATTCCCAGTACCAAAATAGAAATATATATATATATATGCATATATATTTTTTTTTAATAAAAATAAAATAGGGCTAGGGGTGTAGCTCAGAAGTAGAATACTTATGGGTTCAACTTCCAGTACCAAAAAAGAAAAAGAGAAAGAAAGAGGCAAGAGGATCACAAGTTGGATGCCATCCTGGGCAACTTAGTGAGTTCCTGTCTCAAAATAAAATAAGCTGGGCGTGGTGGCGCACGCTTGTAATCCCAGTACTTGGGAGGCAGAGACCAGAGTATCCGGGTTCACGGCCAGCCTCAGCTACTTAGTGAGGCCCTCTGTAACTTCGTGAGACCCGGTTTCAAAATAAAGTATAAAAAATTGGGCTGGGGGTGTAGCTTGTAGGTAAAACGCCCCTGGGTTCAATCCCCAGTACCGCAAAAAATAAATAAATAAATAAAAAGGGCTGGGGATGTAGCTCAGTGGTAGAGCACTTGCCTAGTGTGCATGAGGCCCTGGTTTCAATCCCTACTACTGCAAAGAGATAAATAGGTCCCATTAGGGTAGGAGCAGAAGCTGGTGTGTCTAAGAGGTCCACCAGGTGAATTTGAAGATGAACCGGGTTTGGGGATCTCAGCGGGGGCCCATGACAGTTTGAAGGGTCTGAGTGGGAAGACCCATGAAGGGCAGGGAGAGTTGTTTGGGGACCAGAATAAGGAAGAAATGCTCAAAGGAGGAGGGCAGGGCCCATCAGAGGTCAAGCTTTCCACTTCCCCTGCCCCTCCAGGGCAGAGCGGGAGGGGTGCCTGTGCTTCTAGAAGGGCCGTACAGAGGTAACGAGGTGTGGATAGAGGCCGCATTGTTTTGATACCAAGCTCAGACTCCACATCCCCCAGCCTTGGGCCACCTGGCAGCACTACACAGCAGGCTGGCCTTGGAGGAAAGGGTGGGTCCCCGGCTTTGAAGCCAGCCGGGCACACTTCCCCCAGACACCACTGAGTGCCCTGGGCAGGACACAGGGGCAGGACGCAGGGGCACGAGACAGAGCCTGGCCCGCCCGCTGTTTCCATCACACACAGAGGGGCGGGAAACACCAACCTGGAAGGGGCCCAAACATGTGTGTGATGTTTTCCAGGGCCTGTGCCCCGCTGGGCTGCAGAACCCACCAGGCACGGGGAGGCCTGGGGGTCCGCGTCAGGAGGAAGCCAGAATGCCCAGGGCTTTGAGCAGTCATTCTTCATCCTAGACTTTGTCAAACCCCCTCACTAGTCATCGACCACCCTGGGGCAGAGTCCCCTCCTTCTGCCTGCAGTGCCTGCCCACAATAAGTATGTGATAAATATTTGTAAATTGAACTGACTTCTCCTTTTCAAATAACCTCACGGTCTTCCATCTCTCTCATTATGGGTTCACATCCCCTGCGTGTTCACCTGAAAGAGGGCCGAGGTCCAGCCAACAGCCGGCTCACAGGAAGCACTCAGTGCTTTCTCAATGCGTTCATGTACAGTGAATGTCTGCAAAATGCTTTTCCCCTTTATCTGGGTGTTGGTTGGTTCCTGCGTGTACCGGGGGACTTGATCACCATGGTCGATACTAGACACTCCACCATGATTCCCTCCTCATCCTCCTTCTTCGACTTCTGCTCTAAATGCAAACACGTTAGAAGATTTGGGGCTGTTTTTGCTTCCATCGGACCTGGAGAGAGGTGATGAGGCCTCTCAGTTCTACCAGCTGTGTGTTCTTGGATGAATTGCTCAACCTCTCTCAGTGCCAGTTATCTCAGCTGTTAAAAGGACCTACAAAATCTACCTTGCAGAGCCATTAGGAGGAGCAAGATCCTCCTAGATCATGTGGAACAGAGGCAGTGGTTGAAATACAGAAGCAACTAGTGTTATATTCTTGATTGTGGGATAGCCTGGCCCTAGGGTCTGGGTCTCAAGGCCATGATCTCCTGGACTGGCAGAGCCCTTGACTTTCTTCTGGCTGTGGACAGAGGAAGGGGCTGGCCTGCAGGGACAGGGCTCAGAGACTCAGTGGTTCTGCTGGGCGCACGCTTGTAATCCCAGTACTTGGGAGGCTGAGACAGGAGGATCCGGTTCACGGACAGCCTCAGCTACTTAGTGAGGCCCTCTGCAACTTAGTGCAGTGTTTCAAAATAAAGAATAAAAAATAGGGCTGGGGGTGTAGCTCGGAGGTAGAATGCCCCTGGGTTCAATCTCCAGTGCCAAAAAAAAAAAAAGAGAGACTCAGGGGTTCTAAGGGCTTGTTAGAACTCAACACTTTGTAAATAAAATTTTATTTATTACTGTGTTATGTTCATGTATGTACACAAATGTGTGCAATATGCCTTGTTTATGAGCGAGTGGGTGGGGATGTGCACACTCTGCACTTGGATACCTCAACAAAGAGCCGCCCCGGCCCAATGCCAGGTCCCCAGAACAAAAGCCCAGGTCCTTGTCCTTGGGGACCTGTGTTCCTGAATCACAGCCTTTGTTCTCGGGATGTGGGAGGAGGCATTCACTGGCAGCCATCACTCCTCGGGGGGTGGAGTTGGAGGGAAGGATCCTTAGATGCAGAAGCATCCCGCCCATGTCTACTGAGATCGGCGATGGACCGTGTACAGACTGATAATCTTGAATGCCAGCTCCATTTGGGATTTGCAGGGCAAGGAAGAGGAACTTGCACTGGCTGTCACCAGGACCCCAGTTCTCAAAGCCCCAGAGGGTCCAGATACCAAGAGAGCTGCTCCTCCCAGACACACACCAGACTGGCCCACCTCATCATACCTGGCTCACACCCTGGACCCCGGGGCCTGGGATATCAGTGGGCAGTTTGGTCTCTGAAACCCCTTTCAGCAGTCTAAATGTAGCCTGATCGGTGGGTGCAAGGAGGAACTGGGGGATGACTAGGGAGCTTAAAAGTGGCTCTGGCTGGGTGTGGTGGCGCACGCTTGTAATCCCAGTACTTGGGAGGCTGAGATAGGAGGATCACAGGTTTGTGGTCAGCCTCAGCTACCTAGTGAGGCCCTCCACAACTTAGGGAGACCCTGTTTCAAAATGAAGAATAAAAAATAGGGCTGGGGGTGTAGCTTGGAGGTAGAATGCCCCTGGGTTCAATCCCCAGTACCGCAAAAAAAATAAATAAATAAATAAATAAGTGGCTCTGTTTATGGGTTTTTTCTCCCTCTTCAGCCAATGAACTTGGTTAAAGGCAGCCAGGAAGAGAGATATTTGATAAATACTGTACTTGTGCACAGTTAAACGGCTGGATACTTTTGCTCCTAATCACAGTCAGAGGTTCACAACTTTCTCCTCTGATGAACTAACTACTCTCATACATTCTCATACATGCTGATTTGTTGTTGTTCGTTTTGTTTTGTTTTGTTTGTCTTTAGGAATTGTTGTTGTGGAACTGGGGATTGACCCAGGGGCATTCTACCTCCAAGCCACACGCCCAGCCCTATTTTATTTTCAAGCCGGGTCTTGCTAAGTTACTGAGGGTCTCACTAAGTTGCTAAGAGTCGCACTAAGTTTCAGAAACTGGCCTCAAACCTATGATCCTCCTGTCTCAGCCTCCCAAGTACTTACAGGCATGCACCACCATGCCCAGCTCCATGATGAAATTTTATTTTAGCAATGGAGGGGGTTCCTCAGTGTGGAGTCAGCTCGGCAGCCCCAGGAACTGAATATCCATCTACTAGCAGTCAGGGAGGGAAGCAGGATGCCAGGCACCTTCCAGGAAGGCCACAGCCAGGGCGTCCTGGGGACCAGGATCTGTCCAGGCATCGGGCCTGCTCCTGCCTGCCACGTGGCAGAGCTCTGAGGGTGCATCTGGCACTTCGGAGCATCCCTGGGTTTGCAGGAGGCTTGTCCGCCGGCTTGTCTTTCTCTGTCATTGTCGTCTCTCCTGCACAAGTACAAGCATGTGTACAGGCCTATGAGCAAAAGGCCCTCGACTCTCTGGGTTAAGCTGTTCTCAACCCAACCCGGATCTCCAAGCACAAGCTCTTCACAGCCCTGACCCTAGAAAGGGTCGCTCTTTGCTTCTCTGTTCCCTGGCTCCGGTGGGCAAGAGCACGGTCTCCCCGGTTCCCTTCCTCCCTGCTCAGGACAAGCAAGAAGCTGCTGCCCTGTGTCTCTCCTTGGAACATGTTCCTGCAGCGCTGACTCACATGGCTTCTGATACCTGCAGACTCTGGAGCTGATTCATTTGTTGTGCCTGTCTGCATGACAGCATAAAGACTCTTTAAGTCCAGAGAGATTAAACACATTGCCGAAGACAAACTCGATGACAGGCCACTGAGTCATTCCATCTCCCTCATAAAAAAAACCAGCACAGAGCCAGGCCCCCAACAGAAACTAGGTGCAAGGAAAGAAAAACCACATGACGGGCGAGTGAATACTGTAGCCAAAGAATAAACTGCCCATAACACGGACCTTTTCCCCTTTCTTTTTTTTTTTTTTTTTTTTTTTT
>PVJS01060733.1:0-11171 GCA_004027185.1 Glis glis | reverse complement strand
TGTTACCTTGCAAGATTTTTTTAACTTGATAAACTAAATTTTTTTCTTATGGTTTATAATATTAAACTATATTTTGGCCTTAGGGTAACTTCAAAAGAATTAGCAATTAAGTCTTAATTGAAAATTCATTTAAACTAATTATGTATTTTAATGATATTCTAAATATACCTGTATTTTATTATAGTAAAATTACTTTTAGTAATGTGAATTTAACCAAAGTTAGTATTATATAGCGCCATTTAACAAAATAATTATCATGGTTTTATCAAAAGTGGTATCACATCCAAAGAAACAAAATATAAATAAGTCAACTCCATTCATTTATTCAGTAATTTATTTAAATTATCTCAAAATTATTTGTTAAATTGAATATAACAATGGTATTAATGAATTTAATATTACAGTTTTAGTAACGCATTTAACTTTAAAATTATATTTCACATTACATTTGCAATTTAACATAGACCCTAATTTCATTACTTGGCTTACAAATAATTTTCCTCTATCAAAGTAGTCTCTAACCCTGTTTTGGCCTTCATATCTCTCTCTGAACACAGTTTGGAAAGGTTCTTAATCCATTTGGACTGCTACAACAAAATACTTTAGACTGGGGGATTTATGGAGAGAAATTTATTTCTCCACAATTCTGGAGTATGCAAAGCCAACATCAAGGCACCAACAGATGCAGTGGCAGGCCAAGTAATACTCTGTTCCAAAATGGTGCTTTTGACTGAGTAACAGAGAGGCAGAAGGGGGGAGGATGTGCCCTTCAACTTCATTTCTAAAATCACTAGTTCCATCCTTGTGATTTCATCACCTCCTAAACCCCTCTTAATGCTATCACACTGGTTATTAATTCTGAACAAATGTATTTTGTGGAAACATACTCAGACTACAGCAGATCCTCCCCTTCTAAGGATTTGTGTGAATTGGATAATCCAGGACTATATCCCCATCTTGAGGTCAATAAACTTAAGCCTATCTGCAAAGCCATTCTTGCCAAGTAAGGTGACATGTTTACAGCTACCTGGGAATGGGGCATGGGCATATTTATGAGGGTTCTTTTTTTTTAAATATACATTATATTTACTATAGTTTTGTTTTATTGGATTTACTTTTCTCCATTCTTTTCAGAATAACACTCATGACCAAAAAATGCATATTTTCTTAAAATTGCCATTAAACAGGTGATGCAAACTTAATAAAGTTTACCCAGTGACATATAAGAAAATGCCCAGAAAGGAGATGTAGAAAAAAATGGAGTTTTATTTTTAATAGTAACATTTTAATTATGTACACTCAAGAAGTTCCAATGGCATCAATTTAAATCTGTTTAGAATATGAGAGTAATAATTGAATAAAACCAAGCAATGAAATAAACAAAATTTAATATTTTTTGAGAAATTGCTATAAAATAAGCATTTCATTGGAAACTATAGAATGCACAGAACATTAATATTTATTTCTTCATATAGGAAATGTTCTTTTTTGTAATTTTGATTCTTGTATTATGTGACCAAAAATGCAAAATTCTACGAATTCATATATGTCAAGTTGTCTACTTTTAAAACATTCATAATAATGAACTATACAAAATAGATAATACAAAATAGATAATGCATAGATTATTAATGATAAAAAGAGTATTATCTCTTAAGTATGCATAGTATGAAAAGTGAACAAAAAGTGATTGTTTTCATTGAGTGGCAGATAAGGTAGAAATTAAAGTTATGTGCTGTCTTTATAAGGTGTGAACTTCTTAAACTCAAAGACTGAGTTTAGTTGAGATTTCCATCCCTGTGGACTACCATAGCACTGAACATATAACAAGTGCTTAAAATATGTTTGAAGTTAAGTGAAATGATTCATTTTGCAGAGATTACATTAACATTATTTGAATAATTAATTAACATTTTTCCCAAGTACTAAATGCATCCTGTACAGATAGTAAACTATGTCTTCACTTAGAAATTAGTTTGAAAGAATTTTCTTAGAGAAAAATACTGTTGTTATTTAATTGTTGGCATGAACAGAGAATAAGAAACTGAACAAAGAATAAGAAAATCATTGCAATCAAGATGTAAGGCATACAGCATAACAGTAAGAAAAAACCTATATAATGAATAATGAGAAAACTAGCCTTGATAGTGGTATTTCAAGATATGTTATGACTTTAAGAAGACAGTCATCTCTCAGTATCTGTGGAGGATTTGTTCCAGGAAGCCCATGACTACTAAAATCTGCAGATGTTGAAGCCCCTTATATAAAATGGCATAGTTTTTACATATAACCTATGTATATAATCCAGTATACTGTAAATCATCTCTAGATAATTTACCTAATAGGTAACTGAAAGGATGTAAATGCTATGCAAACAATTGTTTAGTATTTACAGTGCCAGAGATCCAACCCAAGGTGTCATGCATGCTAGGCAAGTGCTCTGCCACTGAGTTATATCCCCAGCCCTTTTTTAAAAAGGTTTAATACAAGTTGGCCTGGAAATTGCAATCCTCCTGCTTTAGCCTCTCAAGTATCTGGGATTCTACAGACATGAACCACTACACTCAGTAATTGTTGTTATATCATATTGTTTAGGAGGTAATGAAAAGAAAAATGGTCTGTACATATTTAGTTCAGGTGCAATTAATATTTTCAAACTTTTTTGATCCACTATTGGTTAAGTCCACAGTTGTAGACCCACAGTTGTGACGATATAAAGGGCTTACTGTATATGTATATGAAACAAAGTATTCCCTTCACGTACTTTATTTCACATACTTTTTAAAAGGAAATAATACTCCAATATTTATTGTAAAATAACTACATAATTCTAGTAGTGAAATTATGTCATAATAATATAAGACAATAACTTACATTTGTGTTTCTATTCACAGAGATATTTCTATTTAATATTATCTTTCACAGCAGAATCTGTAACACCAAAGCAATAACATGGTAATAAAACTTTTCTAAAATTTTCAAGATTATGTTATCCATCCATATGTACTATACATGTGATATATTGTAGCAAATATGTTTAAAAGAAAATGTTATTATATTAGAAAGATGAAAATCCCCAATATCATAAATATAAATACTAAATTTTCTCTTTTAATAATTCTCTGTATCTGCTTCTCTATTCCAATTTAGCACTGTGATTTTAATGAATAAGATAATGTATTAGGTCCATTCAATTTTCATTTTTATTACTTTAGTCATGCTTTAATCAATTTGATATTATCAAAACTAACATTCCAAAATTCTTAGTTTTCTGAAAGCATTCCTTTTTATGTAATTTCTGTTTGCCAAAATTATCCCCCTTATAAAAGTTAATCTCATTTTCTTTAATTGTGTGATAAATGCTTTCCTTTGGACAAAAATCCTCAATTTCTTTGGAGGAAAATCAAAAAAAGCAATCCAAAAATTACTTTAACAACTAGATATTTTTATCCAACTGATGTATAATAACTTTGCTTTTATGAAATAAAAACTGAAATAATGGCCTGTACTTTTAACTAATTTCAAATTGTATTTTTCACTTTTAACTAACTTCAATTTTCAGAGAATGTAATGTTTAGTTATGAAGCAGGTTCGCTGTGCGCTGATTCTCATCTTGTATGGATTGACAAGGCAGTTCACAGCCATGTACGTGTTCATGAAGCACCTTTATTACTACAGATAGGCAGCAAAGGACAAAATGAGCTTAGGATCCATTGTAAACTGGTCTGTTAAGCCTCAAGAAAGCTGACTATGGAGATGGATGGAGTTTTAAGTGTGTGAACCCCACTTGCACTGTAGCTGATGGACCTGAAAGGCAATCTGCCTTGAGTTATATTCCTCAGAGGCCATGGAACTCACTGGCAAATCATTGAAAGGTATTCTTCTTCCAGGGGAGATAAGAACAAAGCCCAGGCTGTTTCAGACAGTTTCTCCCTATCTCAGGATATCACAGTCCCAGGGTGTACTACAGTTATTCTGAGAACTACAAGTAAGAAAGGGGGTTAACCTGGTTAGCACATGGCCAACAAAAGGATTCTTGCAACAGTACAATTATGTGTTTAGGTAGAGATATAATTCTTTGGTCCTTGCTGTTAAAATAACTTCAATGTTTATTTAATATTCTCAAAGCTTAAATATAATTCCTTCATGATGTTAACATTATGTAATTTTTGTTGTAAAACATATCCTTCATATCATTCAATAAAATATATTATTTTTGAATCTTTTGTGTACAATGTGTACTATAGGAACCTTGAAAAAAATTCAATTATTTCCAAGCTCACACTTCAATTCTTCTGTTGAATGAATAATCTTGTACCAAGCTTATACTCTAACAAGTTTTAACTCTTACCTTTGTTAAGGGAACTATGGAAAATATCTGTTTACAGACTGTTATTTTAGAATTAGGAGAGAGAAAACATTAGCAGACATTCCTTTATGGTAGCATATGACTCTTCTGACTTAGTAATATAATGGGGAAAACTACACCTAGATATCTAAATCACTGTGCCACAGGCCAGCTCTGTGTCTTTGGGCACAGAACTCAACCTTTGTTGTCTGGGTTTCATAAACAAAATGATAATGTGATGTACATGGGACTTAATAAATAATATATGAATATGAGTTTTTTCCATAAAATTTTGAATTAGTGAAAGCACTGTTTCCTCTCTAGTTAATATTACAGGAGAACAAGGTTCTATATATTTTATGTAATACCAACTATATACCAAGGTATGTGCTGAGATTTTCACATTTGTCAAAAGTTAAAGAATTCCAAGTCTATCATTAATTCACTAAAAAGTCCTGAGTGTTATGCTTGTGTTTGACAAAGCTCTGTTCCCAAATAACAAACACACTTATGAAGTTCTTAATAAAGCCTTTTTTTAAAAAAAAATTCTACCATTGGTAAGTTAAAGGAAAAATAAAAACATAACAAAACAAGCCATGTGTGCTTGCACACACACACATACATATACATAAACATATACATATACATATATATATACATATACATAATTGGATGTCTTCAATTTTAAGAACTGTTATTTATTTTTGAACTTCTATGTTTTTGTAATAATACAGGTTGGTTTAACAATGAATAAACTTCTTGAAGTCATGCTAATATTGAATGGTATATTATACTTTGAATTTTTCACACAAAAATAGTGTTGGTAATAAATATATTAATCTTTTTCTTCCTTTCTTATTTTATTCATTAATTATTACATTTATTTATTTAGAATCAGTCATAATAAATCAAAGGACATCAGCAAAACAGCTTTCATGAAGTTCACATGGTAATAAATGTGAAGTTCAAGTAATACTAGCTTCTGTAATGGATAAATCCAAAATTCTCAATGGATTGAACAAATAAAAGTTTATTTCTTATTTATGTCACCATACAATGAGGTTATACCTAGATGGCAGATGGAGAAAGAGACACGGTGAAAGCCCAACAGTCCCTTAACTGCTTGTGTTGCAAAGGGACAAATCACTTTTGTTCACATCCATTGATGAGGGCAAGTTTCAGAGCACTACTTAGGGACCAGGGGAGCTATGTGAGGAAATGTCACTCTTACCTTCACAACTGATTCCAAACAAAATTATACCCTGTGGAGAGAGAATAAAACTCATATGGTCAGCAAACTGTCATTGTAATTGTCCACCATTGTGAGGAACAAATATTTCTCTCATTTTTCTTCTTACACATATTATCTCGTCCTTTCATCAAAAATGGTAACACAAATCTCCGATAATAACTGCATTCTATTTAAAGTTCAAGTCCTGAAGAGACATTTCCATAACATCTAAATGTCTGCACCTCCAAATTTCATAATATATAGGAGTATAGTTTAAACAAACAGCAACAAGAAACTTGAGATAGGGAAAGAATTGGAGATTTCCAGTACTTTATTACTGCTCGTGGTGTTGCATGGCCTAAAAAAGATGACAGCTTTCATTTTTAGTTTAGAAACTGTCATGTGTTTCTGATCAAAAATCTTTATACACTGTCCCTTCAGGATCTTTATTCTGTTTTGGGAACAGTGACAATTCTCTCTTGTGTATTATCTTCCTTTGAGACATCCGATTTTAAAGTGGAAAGTTTGCTTTCATGAGATGCCATAAACTTTTGCATTTAGCTTCCAACCTTCACAAGCCTAATGCCTGAGAGTTATTTGAATGTCCCAAAGTCAAAGATTTATTATTGTCTGGGACAAATAAGAGGTCATGCACAATCCACTTTCCATCCTATTTCCTTGGATCTATAGTTCCAGAGAGTACATGCTCAGCTTTATATGTTTTATAGGAAATAATTTCACTTCATCTCCTTTGTCATGTCTAAGCCAATGGTACCACCAACCTTTATTTTAAGAAACGTGTTTAAGATAATTCTAGATATTAAAATATAAATCCCTGATATATTATTTCTTTATTTTGTTCTTATGTCTCCATCTATTAGGAATGTAGTCTTTCTCTTAGCTATGTTTAAAAAGTGACTTTTCTTTGATATTGGGGATTGAATCCAGAGGCATTCTACCTCTGAGCTACATCCCCGGCCCTGTTTTATTTTTATTTTGAAACAGAGTCTTGATAGGTTGATGAGAGTCTTGCTACTTGCTGAGGCTGTCCTTGAAACTGCTATCCTCCTGTCTCAGCCTCCCACCACACCTGGCTGAAAAGTGACCCTTCCATATTGTAACCCAGTCTTCTTCTAGGTCCTCAGTCTTCCCCACTAAGTGGTAAGTAGGAAAAAGGCCTTTTGGAAGTGTATACATGTCTGTTAACTCATTTGCTATAAATAATCTTATATCTCTGCCTATACAGAATCAGGTTTTAGGAATGTCATTATAGACTGGCATCCTCATTTCAGCAGTAATCTTATTTAATTGTGGAGGAGTCTGAGTCTTTGATTAATTAGTTACTTATTGCAGAGACAGAAAGACTAAAATTTAAAACCAATGGCAATGTGTCAAGACATAGTGTTGAGACAGTCCAGGGGCAAAAGAATGGAGTTTATCCCTAACTTGTTACCCACTAAAATTTTTTCCTATGTCCCACACTCTTTCAACAATATATGCGGTGTGCCTTTCCCCACCCTCCTAATTGACTCAACCAGAGACTAGGTACAGGATGGCGCCGCCAAGATGTCTCCAAGGATCTTCCAACAAAGAACAAATTCCTGACAAAAATTACCATATTCATGATTAAGGGAACCTTACAAAATCCTAGTCTACTTTAGCTGCTTGATAAGAAGGTAAGCCCCTTCCTTTGTCAGGGGCAAACCTGATTGTTTGCTCAACTACTGCTATTGCCTTTCTCTTTGAAGTGAAGAACACTCCCCCTACTCTTCCCACTTAAAGCTAACTGGTGTATTCATGCCCACCTGAACTGATTTTCTTTTTACCATTAGTAGTCAGAAATTCCTATCACCATTATCTGTATACTACAAAGCAAACCAAGGGTGATTAAATGAATAGTAAGTAATAATGGGATATGGGACTGTCATTTTAAGTGATAAGGTATAAGCTTGAAGGAAGGTAGGAAGGAAGTGATCCATTTGGGTACTTGGGTAAATTGTTTCCAGTCAGGCAGCAAACTCCAAGATCTTTACACAAGATACTCTCAGAACTTTATAGGATAAACAAAAATAACAGTGTGGTTGGAACATAGTTAATGAGGTGAGTATGGAAAGAGATTGATGTCAGATATGTAGTTAGGTCTGAATCAAATAGCATCTTGTAGAGGATATTAAGAATTTTGGAGAAGTTGCTGAGGCTGTCCTTGAACCTGTGATCCTACTGTCTCAGCTTCCCAAGTACTCTGAGATTTCACCTAACCCCAATTAGAATGGCAATCATTACAAACACAAACAACAACAAATGCTGGTGAGGATGTGGAGACATAGGAACTCTAATACACTCTTGGTGGGATAGCAAATTCGTGCAACCACTTTGGAAAATAGTGTGGAGGATCCTCAGAAGAATGGGAATGAACCTATCATATGACCCAGCAATACCACTTCTAGGCATCTACCCAAAAGATACGAAACCAAACTACCAAACTAATGCATGTGTATCTATGTTTATAGCTGTACAATTCAAAATTGCCAAACTTTGGAACCAGCCAAGGTGTCCAGAAACAGATGAATGGATTACGAGACTATGGGGTATGTACACAACGGAATTTTACACAGCCATAAAGAGGAACAAAATTACATCATTTGCAGGGAAATGGAGGGAACTGGAGAATATTATGCTAAGTGAGATTAGTCAGTCACAAAGAGTGAAAAGCCGGATGTTCTCCCTAATATGTGGAAGCTAGATAGAATGGGACTTAGAAGGGACTCCAGACAAAGATGGAGAAAACTTTAGTTGAGCAAAGAAAACGAACTAGCCGGGCATGGTGGCACACGCTTGTAATCCCAGTACTTTGGGAGGCGGAGACCGGAGGATCTGGGTTCGCAGCCAGCCTCAGCTCTCTCTCTCTCTCTCTCTCACAGTCTCTCTCTCTCTCTCTACCTAGTGAGGCCCTCTGCAACTTTGTGCGACCCGGTTTCAAAATAAAATATAAAAAAATAGGGCCGGGAGTGTAGTGCGGAGGTAGGAGGTAGAACGCCCCTGGGTTCAATCCCTGGTACCAAAAAAAAAAAAAAAAAAGAATGAAAGTGAACTAACTGAGGTGGATAGGAGGGGGGAAGACAGAAATACACTAATGCACATGATGTATATACGCAAATTTATCAGAGTCAATCACTATGCTGAGCATGGAAAGGAGGGAATGGGGAGGGAATAGGGTGGAATTTGAGGGAGGGCTAAATGAGCAATGGGTGCATGCATGCTTCTGCTACCCTGACACTTATCAAAATGCATAACTACAATGCACCAATAAATGAAATAAAAAATAAAATCAGCAAAAAATAAACATGGTGTTATGGAAGTGGATGGAAGGCAAGATTAATTGGAACAATAAAATTTTCTTGAAAATGAAAAAAAAGAATTTTGGAACTTTCTCCAATTGAAGTGGGAAGTTACTGAATGGTTTTAAGCAATACAGTATGATCTTTAGAAAAAAGCCACAAAAATGATATTATCAAAGAGCCTATTTTTTTTACTTATTTTCCCCTAATACTAACACCATAAACAATCATAGTGCACTGAAGAGAAGTAGAAAAATTAATGTTGAAATAATATTATTAACTAATTCACAGACCTTATTCAAATTTTAATGGTTGCCCCGATACTGTCTTTGTCTGGACCAGGGTGTAGACCAGGATTGTACCTTACAGTCTGGACCAGGGTGTAGACCAGGATTGTACCTTACAGTCATGCCTGTTTAATCGTTTTCAATGTGGGACAGTCCTATTACCAGGACCCAGGAAAGGGGCCTGAATCTGGGGTTTTGACTGACTACTGGTTTCCTGCCTGTATCTGGAATAAGAGAAATGATATAAAAAGGAAAAAGAAGTGTAATTGCTTCCAGGCCAAACCAGGAAGACTGCTAATCTGCCTTCCGCCAACTGACAGAAGTGTTACAATTTATAGGTGGGATCATTTATGGAGAACAAAAGCCAAGAAATATACATATGCAGATTCAGCCAGGCAGTGGGCCTGCTAGTGGAGGCTGCCAAAAGATATGTTGCAATTCTGGTTTTCTGGGTTCTGTTGCCTCCTCCTGCTGCCAGTGGCCAACTTTTGGGGGCTTTCAGCTTCCTTTCTCAGTATGAGATAATTGCCTATAAGAAGCTAAGATGAAGACTATAATTGCTTAAAGTACAGGTAAGCAGGACTATGATGGATCTGAGAACAAGTTTATTCAGGTCTCTTTGACAATTCCTAAATTTAAGGGGGTTCCATTACACTTCACAGTGAGGCAGGCAGAGGACCTGAACAAAATGTGTTAAAAGAGGCCGTCTATATAAAGAATGAAAACAAGGAAGGTTAATAAGATGTAAGGGCAACAATGACCAGGCCAGGACTGTTCAAATAACCCCTCCTTTCTTTAAAGCTTTTGTTTTGTTTTAATCTCAGATAAGGCCCTCCAGAGAAACCCAAAAGGAGCCACAAAGAGCAGTCAAATCACTAAGCCACTCTGAGTCACTCTTTTAGGTGACCTCATGGAAACTTTGCTCATACTAAATTATCTGCCAAAGAGGTTTTCACACCTGCCAATTATGGAACATGAAATATGTGAAGAATCATGATCTCCCACTGAGCATGCTCAGGAATGTGTCCACCTCTTCATATGATAATAAGAGTTTCCTATATCAACATGAGTAAGTTTCCCCAATAAAAGCCCCTTGCTTTCTTTTTTTTGGAAAGTGCTTTGAGAGTATCATCCCCAGTGCTTTCCTTGTTTGTACAGCAATAAACCTTCTTTGCTGTTTTATTGTTCACTGTCCAACCTTATTGGCTTTACAGCCACCAACGGGGTTATACAAGGTTATCTGTTATAGTTTCTTCACCATTAATTTAATTGTTTGACTATATATATCATTACAGAGTTATTAATATTTATTTTATCGTATGCATTATATTCCATTAACAGAAGTGTTTATTTTATTGCACAAAATAACTCTAGTTTGACTACTAGGCACTCCTTTCTAATGACTTCTGTGATCTTTTGATATGCCCTTGTCTTTTTTTTTTTGCCATTCCTTACATTTTTGGCATCACAAAATGTTCCAGATTTACCTTACACTCTCTAGGTCACAGCCCTAGAGTCAAACATTTGTCTAAGAGGCTTTTTTGTTTTATTAGGGCATGGCATTTAGAATCCAATATCTAGGTGGTAGATGTTCTCATTAGTTCCAGGATGCCATTTTTTGCAAGACCTCTCAGAGGTTAAAAAAAAAAAAAATACTCACGGACATGCACATGCACAGAGACACACAAAAATTGCTTCAATCTCAATATTTACTTAAGGAAAAAAGACTGATGTAACTAATGTGTTTTGTGACACAAGAATAAAATCGAATGAGGTTGAATACATTCATGGTATAGATGTTCATCCTCTTGTACACCATAACTCTAAGTCTGGATTTTAGTATAAGAGTTTTAAGAAGCCATTGAAGGGAGTTAAGCAAATATAGTACATGATGTGATTTGTGATAACAAAAGATGATTGTAGCTGTGAAACTGGATTTGAACTAGGATCTATAAGGATATGAGATT
>PVJS01060732.1:0-11171 GCA_004027185.1 Glis glis | reverse complement strand
ACTGAATTAGTGGTTGCTCCGATCCTAAGACTCCAGCTCTTAGACCGTTCGACCAGCTACTGGTTCCTCTGACTCTCCACGTGCAGTCAGAACCTGGGACTACATTGCTTCAAACTGTAAGCCCATCTGATAAATCCCTTTTTTCAAATATACTCATTCTGTGTATTCTGTTAATCTAGAGAACCCTGTCCAATACATGTGTATTATATATAAATAAATATCACTTAAAGAAGCCGGGCACAGGCTTGTAATCCCAGTACTTGTGAGGCTGAGACAGGAGGATCGCAGGTTCGCGGCCAGCCTCAGCTACTTAGTGAGGCCCTCTGCAACTTAGTGAGACCCTGTTTCAAAATAAAGAATAAAAAATAGGGCTGGAGCGCCGGGCGTGGTGGCGCACGCTTGTAATCCCAGTACTTTGGGAGGCGGAGACCGGAGGATCCGGGTTCGCGGCCAGCCTCAGCTCTCTCTCTCTCTCTCTCTCTCTCGCTCTCTCTACTTAGTGAGGCCCTCCGCAACTTCATGAGACCCGGTTTCAAAATAAAATATAAAAAAAAATAGGGCCAGGGGCGTAGCGCGGAGGTAGAACGCCCCTGCGTTTAATCCCTGGTACCACAAAAAAAAAAAGAAAAATAGGGCTGGGGGTGTAGCCTGGAGGTAGAATGCCCCTGGGTTCAATCCCTGGTACCGCCGAAAAAATAAATAAATAATTAAGGAAGTGAGGTCTGAGAAGTTAACTAATTTGCTCCGGGGAAAAAAATAGCACATCTGTAATTGGAATGTGGCTGCTGGGACTTCTGCTTTCTGTCACGAGGGAGTAACCGGAACTAAATTTGCTAGATTAACTCAAAAATTTTAAAAACTGGAAAAACTATCTGAAACAACAGTTCAGACACTGTCCTCGCACAGGTCAAGTGATCCTTGAAAGGTGACAAGAGATGAGCCTGAGGTAGCCCTAACCTGGACAGGTTCCAGGCAGCACAGAGAGGGGGAGCCCTGGGTAGAGCCCTGAGGTCTTTCTGAGTTAAGGAGACAGAACTGAGAATTGGAGAGAACTAAGGTAGCTAGAATTTACAAAGCAGAGCACTGAGGAAAGAAAAAGAGAGAGAACTATCTCTAAAGATTTGATGTGGGCCAGGCGTGGTGGCGCACACTTGTAATCCCAGTACTTGAGAGGCGGAGACCGGAGGATCCGGGTTCGGGGCCAGTCTCAGCTACTTAGTGAGGCCCTCTGCAACTTCGTGAGACCCAGTTTCAAAATAAAAAGTATAAAAAATAGGGCTGGGGGTGTAGCTTGGAGGTAGAAGGCCCCTGGGTTCAATCCCCGGTACCGCAAAAAAAAAAAAAAAAAAAGATTTGATGAGGGTTTTCACATCTCCAGCTGAGTTCTGATTAGGTTTAATATATGTGTTTCATTTCTAGAAATCTGATTTCTGTCCCCAGTGAGAAGTACTGTTTTATATTGAGGCATCTTTGTAGTTTGTGTTGCAGAAGACCAAAACCCAATTCCAAGTAGCTTCAGGAGCAGCTCATAGAATTGAGAATGCAAAGCCAGGCATGGTGGCACATGCCTATAATCCCAGTACTCGGGAGGCTGAGATAGGAGGATTGCAGGTTCAAGGACAGCCTCAGCAAGTAGTGAGACTCTCATTAACCTAGCAAGACCCTGTTTCAAAATAAATAAAAATAAAATAGGGCTGGGGGTGGAACTTGGAGGTAGAGTGCCCCTGGGTTCAATCCCCAGCAACACACACACACATGCACACACACACACACACACACACACACACACAGAATTGAGAATGTGATGGATATTAGCTTCCTGTTGCTGTTGTGTCAAATTACCACAAATTTAGTGACTTAAAACAACTCAAATCTCTCATCTCTCTCTCTCTCTCTCTCTCTCTCTCTCCTTTTTTGTACTAGAGATTGAACCCAGGGGCATTCTAAGCTACACCCCTAGCTCCATTTTATTTTTAAATTTTGAAACGGTCTCACTAAGTTGTGGAGGACCTTGCTGAGTTCTGAGGCTGGTCTTGAACCTGCAATCCTCCTATTTCAGCCTCCCAAGTACTGGGATTACAGGTGTGTTCCACCACACCCACAATAACTCAAATTGTTTAGAGGTCAGAAGTAAAAAAGGAGCCAGGTGTGGTGGTGCACACCTGTAACCCCAGTACTTAGGAGGCTGAGACAGGAGGATTGCAGGTTCGAGGACAGCCTCAGCAAGTAGTGAGACTCTCATCAACCTAGTGAGACCCTATTTCAAAATAAAAATAAAAAATAGGGCTGGGGGTGTAGCTCAGAGTTAGAGTGCCCCTAGGCTCAATCCCCAGTACCACACACACACACACACACACACATAAATAAATCAAATAAAAATAAAAATAAGTAAAATAGGGCCAGGGGTGTTGCTTAGAGGTAGAATGCCCCTGGGTTCAATCCCTAGTACCACCAAAAAAAAAAAAAAAAGAAGAAGAAGTAAAAAAGGAACTTCACTCAAATTCAGAAGCTGCACTTGTGTAGGCAGAGCTGCGCTTCTCCCGGAGGCGCCTTGCGCTTTCCTGCTCTGGAGGCTGGAAGCGCGCCTTGGCTCGGGGCCCCCTGTGTCTTCAAAGCCGGTGATGCTGAGCCACGTCTTTGTCACTTTGCCATCTCACCGGCCTCCTTTTCTGCCTGGCTCATCCACTTACAGGGACCCTTGTGACAATACTGGCTGGGCTCATCTATAGCATCCAGAATAATCTTCTCACCTCAATCAAGGTCCACTGACCAGCAAATTGAATTCCATCTTAGCTGAATTCCCTTTGGCTGTGTAAAGTCAGGTTTTCGCAGGTTTCAGAGATGAGGACGCAGACTTCTTGAGGGGCATTATTCTGCCTATCGTACCACATAAATGTGCCACTGCGGCACATTCTGTAATGACAACAGGAAACTAGTCTGCTTCCGAGGGTGGCGCTAGGCAGTTTTGCTGGAAAATGAGCTCCATATCCTCAGGATGCTTCTAGAATGCTGCACTCAAGGGCGCTCCCAGGGCCTTTCTAAGAGCACGCAAACATCAGGCTGTTTATCCTAGAATTGTATTATTACAAGAAAACAGTTCCGGCAAAGGATGTGCGCAATATTCTCGTGCTATTTCTCGTCCCTTTGTAATTCATGAGAAAATGAAATGAGCCAGCTGATACAAAAGCAGTTATCCATTAGATGTGCTAGTGGAAGATACTTTTGCATCTGCATTTAATTTGGGCCTTATTTAATCACCCAGCCAAAGCTTCTGTAGAGTTTCACAACATCTGTGGTTGGGGTGGGATGGTCTGTCCAGCCCCACTGTTTTACTCCTTGTTCTAGGGACAAGAAGAAGGATTGGACAACTGAAATCAAATACAGCTTATCTTTCCAAGTAAAGATCTCATGTCCCGATTGCTACCTACCCTTCCCACACAACAGGAATTGGGGGAGGTCTCCGCCTCCCTGTTACCATTCATAACATCATTCTAGTAATTCTAAATAGTTTTCTTTCCCAAGTTTCCTGAATAGTCTCAAAACCAGTCCCCCTCACTCAGTGGTGGCTCAGGAATTTGGTCTGTGACAAGCCTTCCACTCCACTTCACGTTGTTTGTTTGTTTTTTGGTACTGGGGATTGAACCCAGGGACATTCTACCTCTGAACTACACCCCAGTCCTTTTCCTTTATTTTTTTAAATTAAAAAAAAATTTTTTTTTTGCGGTACTGGGGATTGAACCCAGGGGTGTTCTACCTCCGCGCTACACCCCCGGCCCTATTTTTTATCCTTTATTTTGAAACCGGGTCTCAAGAAGTTGTGGAGGGCCTCACTAAGTAGCTGAGGCTGGCCACAAACCCAGATCCTCCGGTCTCCGCTTCCCAAGTACTGGGATTACAAGCGTGTGCCACCACGCCCGGCCTTTTCCTTTATTTTTTATATTTTTGTGGTACTAGGGATTGAACCCAGGAGCATTCTACCTCTGAGCTACACCCCAGCCCTTTTTATTTTCTGTTTTGAAACAGGGTCTTACTAGGTTGTTGGGAGTCTCACTAAGTTGCTAAGGCTGATCTCAAACTTGCAATCCTCATCCTCCTGTCTCAGCCTCCCAAATACTGGGATTACAAGTGTGTGCCACCACACCCAGCTTATTTTTTAAATTTTAAAATAGAATCTCACTAAGTCGCTGAAGGGCTCTCTAAGTTGCTGAGTCTGGCCTCAACCTGAGACCCTCCTGTCTCAGCCTCCCAAGTACTGGGACAAAAGGTATATGCCACTGTGCCCAGCTCCCATATGCTTTCAAAATGAGGATAGATTTGTTCTGACTTTCATTTTTAGAAACTGCAAAGCAAAGGAAACTGTGAAAATAGCAAGATCAGGGAAGTGACTGAAAAATATGGATATAGAATATACTAGTAAATAATTCAATACATTTTCTGAACTATAAAGCAGAAAGAAACCTCAGGAGGTCATTTGGCCCAACTCTGCTTCTGAGAAGCCTCAGACTCAGGGACGTGGGGCGGGTGAACCCTTGGCCCCGCTCCTGGAGACTCCCTGGCACTGGGGACGTGGGGCAGGTGAGCCCTCGGCCCTGCCCCCAGAGAACCCCTACCCCTGGCACTGAGGACATGGGGCAGGTGAGCCTCAGCCCCGACCCTGGAGACAATGCCCCCAGTGCTGGGGACGTGGGGCCAGTGAGCCCTTGGTCCCCAACCCCAGGGAACCCCTCACCCTGGTGCTGGAGACGCGGGGCGGGTGAGCCCTTGGCCCCACTCCCAGAGAACCCCTCCCCCCAGTACTGGGGATGCAGGATGGGTAAGCCCTTGGCCCTGCCCCTGGAGAACCCATCCCCCTGGCACTGGGGACACAGGGCAGGTGAGCCCTTTGCCCCGCCCCCAGAGACCCCCGTGGGGCGGGAGAGCCCTGGGCCCCGCCCCCAAAGACCCCCAGCGCTGGGGACGTGGAGCGGGAGAGCCCTGAGCCCCACCTCCAGAGACCCCTGGTGCTGGGAATGCGGGGTGGGTGAGCCCTTGGCCCCACTCCCAGAGAACCACTCCCCCCGGCACTGGAGATGCAGGGCGGGTGAGTCCTCGGCCCCTTCCCCGGAGAACCCCTCACCCTGGCACTGGGGACGCGGGAAGGGGGAGCCCGGCTCCGCCCCCGGAGATACCCCCCCAGCACTGGGGATGTGGGGCAGGTGAGCCCTTGGCCCCGCTCCCAGAGAACCCCTCCCCCCAGCACTGGGGATGCGGGGTGGGTGAGCCCTTGGCCATTCCCCTAGAGAACCCCCTCCCCCGGCACTGGTGACACAGAGCAGGTGAGCCCTTGGCCCTGCACCCGGAGACCCCCACCCCGTGCTGGGGATGCAGGGCAGGAGAGCCCTGGGCCTCACCCCTGAAGACCCCGGGGCGCTGGGGATACAGGGTGGGAGAGCACTGGGCCCTGCCCCCGGAGAACCCCTCCCCCCAGTGCTGGAGACACAGGGCAGGTGAGCCCTTGGCCCCGCCCCTAGAGAACCCCTCACCCTGGCACTGGGGACATGTGGAGGGGGGAGCCCCTGTCCCCGCCCCATAGTACCCCAGTGCTGAGGTCAGGGGATGACGAGCCATGACCCTGCACAGGAGGGACCACAGACAAAGAGAAAACCTCAGATGAGTGAAGAAGGTGAACTAACTGGGGGAGGTGGGAGGGAAGGAGAGGGAAACAAACTGGAGCACAGGATGGATTTACACAAAGATATCAAAGTCAACTACTATGCTGAAAATGGGAAGGAGGGAGGGGGGAGGCGGGAGGGGGGAATTGGGGAGGGCTAATTGACCAGTGAGAGCATGTATATGTCAACCACCCTGAAATCCTTCAAGATGTATGTTTGCAATGCACTAATAAAAAAAATGAAAAAGAAAAAGAAAATGAGAAGCCCCAGACTCAATCATCCCAGATGGCGAGGGGTGGGGGACAGGAAGAAGGTGAGGAAGTATGATGTAGTCTAAGATCTCTGAGCATGGAGATGGTCATGCAGAGCTTTTCCAAGTTTTGTCTGTGTCTTAGAGGATCTCTACAATAGTTGAAATACTCAATAGCGAGATTTTCTAGGAGGTTTACATGGGGAAGACCTGCTGGCACCTAACCTGCTGTCTTTGACTTTGAGGAAGGGCTGATTGGCCCTTGATCACACCTCAGGGAAAGCTAATCTCAAGACCTCCCTCTGCCTGGCCAGGAGTCCTAAGATGGGAAACAGGCTAGCGCCTCCCCTCACCATCAGCACTTGCCTCAGCATGTTCCATGCCCCAGTTCCCCCCAGACCTGAAGTCTGAAGAGAGGAAAGAAATCGAGACTCTTCCATCTGTCTGATGCCTGCTCAGTGGGTTCTTGTGATCTTCATCAGAAAAATCAGATAGGGTCACAGCTGTATCACGAACATGACTCTTTATTGGGACTTCTTACCCAAGGAGAAGGGAGACACAGTACTGACCAAGAGAATTCTGGCTCTCAGAAGAAAGGAGAGAGCTAGCTTTATTCCTGTGAAAGGGCGGTGAGGGGTGGGTTAGAGTTTGGGAATGTTATGGGCTTTTGGTACATTTCAAAGGTCTGTTTACCCCTGCTGGATTAGCACTTTAACTCTGAAGGAGGGGTCGTTAGCTGTCATCCTGGCCCCAAATATTTATTGTGGTACTGGGGATTGAATCGTAGGGGGTTCTACCATTGAGCTACTCACCATCTATTTATTTATTTATTTTTATTTTGGCGGTACCAGGGATTGAACCCAGGGGCATTACACCTTCAAGATACACTCCCAGTCCTTTTTATTTTTTGTTTTGAAACAGGGTCTCGCTAGATTGCTGAGAGTCTTGCTATATTGTTGAGGTTGTCCTTGAACCTGTGATCCTCCTGTCTCAGCCTCCCAAGTACTGGGATTCCTTGCTTGTGCCAGAGTTTCTGGCTCTGGCACCAAATATTATATCTCTCATGTCTCTGTCGCATCCTGTATAAACATTTCTGTCAACTAGGCATGGTACTACATACCTGTTAATCCCAGTACTTGGGAGGTTGAGACAGAAGGATCGCAGGATTGAGGCCAGTCTAAACAATTTAGTGAGACCCCGTTTCAAAATAAGGACTAAAGCTGGGCGTGGTGGCGCGCGCTTGTAATCCCAGTACTTGGGAGGCTGAGATAGGAGGATCACAGGTTCGTGGCCAGCCTTAGTGAGGCCCTCTGCAACTTAGTGAGACCCTGTTTAAAATAAAGAATTAAAAATAGGGCTGGGGTGTAGCTCAGAGGTAGAAGCTCCTGGGTTCAATCCCCGGTACCGCAAAAAAAAAAAAAGGACTAAAAAGGACTGGGGGTGTAGTTCAAGGTAGAATACCCTAGGCTCAATCCCCAGTACCGAAAAAAGAGAGGGAGAGAGAGAGGGCAAGGGCGAGGGTGAGGGCGAGGGCGAGGGCGAGGGCCAGGGAGAGGGAGAGGGAGAGGAGAGAGGAGAAAGAAGAGAAAGGGAGCAAGCACATAGGAGGGGAGTAGAAGGAACACAAATCACGGTAAGTAACAAGGGCCCTGGCAATTTGCTGTTTTGGTGACCCTGAACAGCCTTATCTTTTATGTTTTTTGTCTTTGGAGAGTCATGATGAGGAGATCCTGGCCTTAATGATACCCCTGGATTTTTTTTTTTTTTTTTTTTTTTGCGGTACCAGGGATTGAACGCAGGGGTGTTCTACCTCCGCGCTACAACCCCGGCCCTATTTTTTATACTTTATTTTGAAACCGGGTCTCACGAATTGCAGAGGGCCTCACTAAGGAGAGAGAGACAGAGAGAGAGAGAGAGAAAGAGAGAGAGAGGGTCAGGGAGAGAGAGAGAGAGAGAGCGAGCTGAGGCTGGCCGTGAACCCGGATCCTCCGGTCTCCGCCTCCCAAAGTACTGGGATTACAAGCGTGCGCCACCACGCCCGGCCTTAATAAATGTTTTATTTGGGGGTAATTTTAGAGTTTCAGAAAAGTTGCAAGGATAGTACAGAAAGTCCCCATGTTCTCCTCACTCAGTTTCCATTTCCCCTAATGTTATCATCTTAAATCACTGTGGGATATTTGCCAAAACTAAGAGGCTGATATCGAGACATCGTTAATAACTAAACTCCAGACTTCATTCAGATATTTTTTCACCAATGTCCTTTTTCTGTTCCAGGACCTAATCCAAGACACCACATTACATTTATTTGTCTCCCAGCCTGCTCTAGTCTGTGGCAGTGTCTCAGTCTACTTTTTTTCATTACTTTTACTATTTTGAGGAGTACTGGTCAGGTATTTTATAGAATTTCAGAATAATCTTTTTAATGCATAAAATAGGAGTATAAAGGAAACAAACTATCTTGAAATAAAGGTATTGACTTTTTTTTTTTTTTGGTACTGGGGATTGAACCCAGGGGCATTCTACCTCCGAGCTACAACCCCAGCCCTGTTTTTTTTTTTTTATTCTTTTTTTGGAACAGGGTCTCGCTAAATTGTGGAGACCTCACTAAGTAGCTGAGGTTGGCCACGAACCCGGATCCTCCAGTCTCAGCCTCCCAAGTACTGGGATTACAAGCGTGCGCCACCACATCTGGCTAGGTATTGACAGTTTTTAAAAAATTGTAGCTGGGCGTGGTGGCGCACGCTTGTAATTCCAGTACTTGGGAGGCTGAGACCAGAGGATCCGGGTTCTCGGCCAGCCTCAGCTACTTAGTGAGGCCCTCCAGAACTTAGCAAGACCCTGTTTCAAAATAAAGAATAAAACGCTGGGCGTGTTGGTGCACGCTTGTAATCCCAGCACTTGGGAGGCTGAGACCGGAGAATCCAGGTTTGCGGCCAGCCTCAGCTAATTAGTGAGGCCCTCCGAAACTTCGTGAGACACTGTTTCAAAAAAAATAATAAAAAAAAAAATAGGGCTGGGGTTGTAGCTCGGAGGTAGAATGCCCCTGGGTTCAATCCCCAGTACCACAAAAAGAGAAAAGAAAAGAAAAAAGAAAAGAAAAGAAAAGAAAAGAAAAGAAAAGAGAAATTAGATGGGGTTATACCATTGGGGTTTGGGGTCTGTCTATTAAAGCAGCTTGCAGCCAGGTGTGGTGGTGCATACCTGTAATCCCAGTACTTGGGAGGCTGAGATGGGAGGATCAGAGGTTCCAGGACAGCCTCAGCAATGTATCCAGACTCTCAGCAACCTAATGAGATCCTATTTCAAAACAAAACAAAATCAAAAGGACTGGGAGTATAGCTCGGAGTTAGATGCCCCTGGGTTCAATCCCCAGTATCACACATACACACAAAAAAAGCAGTTTGTGTTACCTTAACTAAGATGGGTCTGCACTAAATTTATATATATTTATACACAAATGCACATGCAAACACATATACATATATATGTAAAAGCTAACAATACAAAAGATAACCACATATTTATATAATTAAAACTTATAGCAGGGCGTGGTGGTGCACGCATGTAATCCCAGTACTTGGGAGGCTGAGACTGGAGGATCTGGGTTTGCAGCCAGCCTCAGCCACTTAGTAAGGCCCTCTGCAACTTAGTGAGACCCTGTTTCAAAATAAAGTATAAAAAAAATAGGGCTGGGGGTGGAGCTCAGAGGTAGAATGCCCCTGGGTTCAATCCCCAATACCGCAAAACCAAACCAAACCAAACAAAACAATAAAAACTTATTTTTCTTACAAAAAAACCCAAAGAGTTAATTTTTAAAAAAGGAGATGTCAGTACTAGTACTGGAAAAGTACTCAGGTATCTGACTAGATACAGTAGAGGTAGGATCATCAGCTTTCTTTTTCTCTCTCTTTTTTTTTTTTTTTTTTTTTAGGTGCTGGAGATCAAACCCAGAGCCTCATCCATCCTAGGTAAGCTCTCTACCACTGAAATACACTTCCCAGCCTTGCATTATCACAATTTTTTTTGGTACTGGGGATTGAACCCAGGAGCATTCTACCTCTGAGCTACATACCCAGCCCTATTTTATTTTTATTTTGAAACAGGGTCTCGCTAGGTTAATGAGAGTCTCACTATTTGCTGAGGCTGTCCTCGAACCTGCGATCCTCCTGTTTCAGTCTCCAAAGTTCTGGGATTACAGGCATGCACCATGATGCCTGGCTCCCCAGCCCTTTTTATTGTTTTATTTTGAAACAGGATCTTACTAAGTTGCTGAGGCTTGCCTGGAACCTGCGATTCTCCTGTCTCAGCCTCATTAATGGGCTTTTTAAAGGGTTGGGTTAGGGCATCTCTTAGGATCTCAGCAGCCTTTTGGAGTACTTGCCTCTTGTGATGGGCACAGTCATTAAAGTGACTCAGCTTCCAACTCTTATTCTCAGTTGTCTCTGCTAAAATTCTTAAACAAAAGAATCCAGGTGCTGGGCGTGGTGGTGCACGCCTGTAATCCCAGTACTTGGGAGGCTGAGACGGAAGGATTGCAGGCTCCAGGACAGCAGCCTCAGTGACTTAGCAAGACCCTCAGCAATTTAGAAGCTGGTGTGTGTGTGTGTGTGTGTGTGTGTGTGTGTGTGTGTGTGTGTACATGGTGCTGGGGACTGAACCCAGGGGCATTCGACCTCTGAGCTACACTCCCAAGCCCTATTTTATTTTTATTTTGAAACAGAGTTTCGCTAGGTTGATGACAGTCTCACAGCTGAGGCTGTCCTCAAACCTGCGGTCCTCCTTTCTCAGCCTCCCAAGTACTGGGATTATAGGCATGTGTCACCACACCTGGCTCTAGACCCTGTTTCAAAATAAAAATAAGCCAGGCGTGGTGGCCCACACTTGTAATCCTAGTACTTGGGAGGCTGAGACCAGAGGATCCAGGTTCGCAGCCAGCCTCAGCTACTTAGGCCCTCTGCAACTTATTTCTTTATTTCAAAATAAAGAACAAAAGATAGGGCTGGGGGTGTAGCTCCAAGGTAGAATGCCCCTGGGTTCAATCCCCAGTACCACAAAAAATAAATAAATAAATAATAATAAAAAATAAAATAGGGCCAGGTGTGGTGGCTCACGCTTGTAATCACAGTACTTTGGGAGGCGGAGACCAGAGGATCTGGGTTCGCGGCCAGCCTCAGCTCTCTCTCTCTCTCTCTCTCTCCCTCTCCCTGTCTTTCTCTCTCTCCCTCTCCCTGTCTCTCTCTCTCTCTCTACCTAGTGAGGCCCTCTGCAAC
>PVJS01060731.1:0-11170 GCA_004027185.1 Glis glis | reverse complement strand
TCTACCTCTGAGCTACACCCCCAGCCCTATTTTTTTATACTTTATTTTGAAACCGGGTCTCACAAAGTTTCAGAGGGCCTCATTAAGCCCTCACTGAGCCCAGCTGAGGCTGGCCGCACACCTAGATCCTCTGGTCTCTGCCTCCCAAGTACTGGGATTACAAGCGTGCGCCACCATGCCCGGCTTACAGGCCCAATTCTTGGTCTCCTTCAGTGATCAGGACCCTTGCCTGATGCCTCTCACTACCTGTGCAGGTGACCAATGCCGCTATTGCCCCTCTCACTGCAAGCGTGGGTCTCCGTGGTCTCCACTTGGGCTGTCCCTCTGTCTCCCTCTGTCTACACCTATGGCAGGTGTCACCAGCAGGGGGCCCTGGGCTTGTGTCTCTTTGCCTACAGAAGCAGCAGATGTCGCTTTGACCCGATTCTGTGCAAACACGGAACTCCACGTTTTCCGCAGGGAAGGCTGGTTTGGTCTAATTTTTCCCCAGGTACCACACCTTATGTCCTGTGGTGCTCCCCAGGGACTCTATAAGGGCGCTGCAACCCACAGGCTGCAAGTCTGTCCCACCCAAATGTCGCCAGGGACTGTCTGCTTATCCATGTGTCTACCGCGTCCCACAGCAGACCCCACTCCCACCTCCACCGGGACAATCCACACAGTGTCAGACCCCGCGAGTCCCTGTGGCCGCCCTGGGTGGTCTCCCCCCGGGGCTGCTCAGTGACTTACGGTCTCGCTGAGTGCTGCTGTTAATCTCTGGGGGGGCTCAGCCGCTGCTGCAGGTTCTGGTCAGGCCTCCGGGCCCTGGGGACTCTGCCGATCATGGAGCAGACTGCTGCTCGCTTTTATCTATGATGCTTGGCAGTTCTGGTTTTAGAAAAGGTCCCTGGCTTCTTTGTTGGTGGCCTGCAGAAGCCTCAATGCCGGTAGCCGCCGGCGCGGTCTGACCAAGATGGCACCGCTGCTGTTTCTGCCGACACAGCAGTTCAGGTCTGTGTCGCGCGTGGAGCGAGTCGCTGCTCATCGTCACTGCTGCTATTCTGCAGCTGCTGGGTTCACAACAGGTCGCCGGCGTCTCCTTTGGTCTTGTGTGGAAGCTGCAATGCTGGTAGCCACCGGTATGGTCCTGCCAAGATGGCACCGCCTCAGCCACTGGCGCCACTGCCATTTGGTGTCTTGAGTGTGGAGGAGCCCCTGCTTGCTTTCATCTCTGCTGACCTGCAGTTGCTGAACTTATACCAGGTCTCTGGCTTCTCTGCCGGTGGCGTGTGGAAGCCGCGATGCCGGTAGCCACCAGTATGGTCCTGCCAAGATGGCGCTGCCTCAGCCGCTGGCGCCACCTCACCTGCTGTCACGACCTCAGCAGCTGTCGCCACCATTTGGTGTCTCGAGTGTGGAGGAGCCGCTGCTTGCTTTCGTCTCTGCTGACCTGCAGCTGCTGAACTCACACCAGGTCCCTGGCTTCTCTGCTGGCGGCGTGTGGAAGCCGCAATGCCGGTAGCGGCCGGCGTGGTCCGGCCAAGATGGCGCCGCTGCTTTTCCTCAGGTAAGGCACTTGGAGCTTTTTACTTTCCTCTGTTTTGTCTTCTGGCTTTGATTCCGTCACGTTTCAAATTTTTCATTGTTTAGTTCAAGTTTTTGTTGCTTTTCTTCTCCTCTCGAGAAGTTGCTTTTATGGCAATGGAGACCCAAGTCTCAGAGTCATCGTAACATGGTGTCTCTCTTAGTCACCATCTTGGACCAGAAAAAAAACATTTTTTAATTCTTTATTTTAAAACATGGTCTCACGAAGTTGCAGAGGGCCTCACTAAGTAGCTGAGGCTGGCCGTGAACCCGGATCCTCCTGTCTCAGCCTCCCAAGTACTGGGATTACAAGCATGCGCCACCACGCCCAGCTCTAAAATGCCTTTATTTTTGATGATAAGAGTACTATATAATTTAAAATTATTTTTCTAATGAACATTGATCTTTAAAGAATGGCTCATTTCTTTCAAGGATAGCCAATTTCTTCTACTTCTGAATGTATTCCAGATGTTGAGTTCAATCTAGACTACCTTTAAAATAGATTCAGTTTTTACTTCCTCCTCCTCGTCCTCCCCTTAAGAGATAGCATAATTATAAATGTGGGGGGAAAGGCTTGTTTGAGGGAAGAGTTGAATATGGCAACTACTCAGAGGAAGTTACTTCCTTCACTTGCCATATTAAATGCAATATAAATGACTCACTGTAGCCAAGCGCCATGGCGCACACCTGTAATCCCGAAACTTGGGAGGCTGAGACAGAAGGATCGCAGGTTCAAGACCAGCCTCAGCAACTTAGTGAGGCCCTGTTTCAAAATAAAAAATAAATAAAATAAGGCAGGGGGTGTAGCTCAGAGGTAGAATGCCCCTGGGTTCAATCCTCAGTACCAAATGAATGGATGAATGAATGATTCACTGGCCAATGATCATGTTCATACTATACACCTTCAATGGAGAAATATTGCAGTGTGAAGGGACAGATGTCCAGGCGGTGGGGAGTCACTAAAGAAAGTCAGAGGACCTGGCAGTGTCCGGGCTGCTTCTCAGATCAGAGCTACCAGGTCTGCAGAGCATGACTGTAAGAAGAAATGAGAAAGGAATGGCAGGAAAGGCCAGCTAATGCCTACAACCTATCATTAAAGAGCAGCCATAGTCCAGCTAGGTGCGGTGGCGCACGCCTGTAATCCCAGTACTTGGGAGGCTGAGACAGGAGGACTGCAGGTTTGAGGCCAGCCTCAGCAACTTAACAAGACTCTTATAAAAAAAAAACCAGCACTATTCCCATCTGTTAGCCTCTGAGCATTATGTTTAAAATTCCTCTGGAAGGAAAGTAATAATAATTATAGTTATTATTACTTATTATTGTACTTATTATTATTACTTATTATAATTATCATTATTATTACTGTTTGTGGTACCGAGGATGGGACCTAGGGGCATTCTACCTCTGGGCTCCACCCCAGCCCTGTTTTTTTTTTTTTTTGAAACAGGGTCTCTCTAAGTTGATGAGAGTCTCACTACTTTCTAAGGCTGTCCTCGAACCTGCGATCTTCCTGTCTCAGCTTCCCAAGTACTGGGATTACAGGAGTGTGCCACCATGCCCAACTTGGAAAGTAATTATTAAGACATGGGCAGATAGCAAAAGCATTTTGTATTTGGCTCAGTCTTTTCATTATCCCCAGTACCCTGCCTACCACTGGGTAGAGTCGGTAGACACCCATTAAATATCAATATAATAGTGACAACCGACCACTTAATTAACCAATAAAATGTCCTTGGATAGGTCCCCCCTATCCTCCACCTGTCCAATCTCACCTAGACTAAACCGACTTAACCAATTTTTTTTTCCTGAAAGATGGGCCTCAAACTTTCCATTTGGGTTGAACTCATGGTACGGGTTACCCATAAACTAAAAATACAATTACAAGAAAATACTACTTAGAATCCAGGAACAAGCTGGGTGTGGTAGCACCTGCCTGTAATTGGAGCACTTGGGAGGCTGAGATAGAAAGAACACAGGTTCAAGACTAGCCTCAGCAACTTAACAAGACCCTCCAGCAATTTAGCAAGACCCCTCCCTCAGCAATTTAGCAAGATAACAGAATGAATTTAGCAAAATAATGGAATAAAAATAAAAAGGGCTGGGGGTTTAGCTAGGAGGTAGACGCTCCTGAGTTCAATCCCTAGGACTAAATAAATAAATAAATAAATAATAAATGAATATCTGGGAAGCTGGGCATAGTGGTACATGTCTGTAATCCTGGTACTTGGGAGGCTAGGACAGGAGGTTTGAAGGTTTGAGGTCAGCCTCAGCAATTTAGTGAGACCCTCAGCATCTTAGTAAGACCCTGTTCCAAAAAAAGAAAAACAAATAAAAAGGGTTGGGGGTGTAGCTCAGAGGTAAAATGTTCCTGGGTTCAATTCCTGGTACCCCCCCAAAAAAAAGTGGGAACAAAAGAAAGTAGTGAATTTGCTTGAGTGTGGACACCCTGATACAGGCTAGGAGGTGCTAAGAGCTACAGGTTCCCCTTGATTGGTAACGGAAGTCAGGGGAATTCAGTGTCTGGATTAGTGACTAGGTCTATTGATCACTGAACAGCCTGATCAAATTCTCAAGTTTTCCTCTACCCTTTTCTCATGCATAATTAATTCCATTTGCTTTTCTGGTTGGTTTGAAAAGACCCTTAGGATATATTGCAATGAACAGAATTACTCATAATGTGGAGACTATTGGCACAAAAGTTCCTTGGTTGTAGTAATTAGCTTGTTTTGGATTTTACCCAAAAAGCTAAGTCATTACTTCTACAGCAAAACCATGAATCTATCACAAAAGAGCATAGAAATATCTGTAAATGTTGCAAAGTTTTAGATATTTTCTTTTCTTTTCCCAGTACCGGGGATTGAACCCAGGACCTTGCACATGCTGGCAATCGCTCTACCTCAAAGCTACATCCCAGCCCGTTTTATTTTATTTTAAATCATTTTCTTGTTAAGCAGCCCAGGCTGGCCTGAAATTTATGATTCTTCTGCCTCAGCCTCCTGAGTCACTGGTATTACAGGCATGTGCCATCACACCTAGCTAGATAGTTTTTCAAGCCGGGGGTGGTGGCACACGCTTGTAATCCCAGTACTTGGGAGGCTGAGACAGGAGGATCCGGGTTCGCAGCCAGCCTCAGCTACTTAGTGAGGCCTCTGCAACTTAGTGAGACCCTGTTTCAAAATAAAGATTAAAAAATAGGGCTGGGGGTGTACCTCGGAGGTAGAATGCTCCTGGGTTCAATTCCCAGTACTGCCAAAAAAAATAAAAAATAAAAAAATAGATAGGTTTTCAATAAGATAGACAAATATAAATAATAAGGATATAATTTTTTTGATACTGGGGATTGATCTCAGGTGCATTCTACCTCTCCGCAATGCCCCAGTCCTATTTTATTTTTCATTTTGAAACAAGGTTTTGCTAAGTTGCTAAGGCTGGCCTCAAACCTGTGATCCTCCTGTCTCAGCCTCCCAGTCCTGGGATGACATGCACACACCATCAGGCCTGGCTATAAACATATAATTTTAAAAATTAAATAGTTAGCCAGGTGTGGTGATGCACGCTTGTAATCCCAGTACTTGGGAGGCTGAGACAGGAGGATCAGAGGTTCGCGGCCAGCCTCGGCTACTTAGTGAGGCCCTCTGCAACTTAGTGAGACCCTGTTTCAAAATAAAGAATAAAAAATAGGGCTGGGGGTGTAGCCTGGAGGTAGAATGCCCCCAGGTTCAATCTCCAGTACCACAAAAAAATTAAATAGGCATTTTTTAAAGAGTGAGTTTCAGATACCAGGAGATTACACTTTGTAAAATCTTTGTCTCAATAAATGATTTCGCTGGAAGCTAGAGAATGGGGATTTGAAATTTTTATTATTTCTTCTACATGCCTGAGCTGAATTCTTCTGTAACGAAGAGCTTTGTGCTTTTTCTTTTGACATGCGGATTTTACTTTAGTTCAAATAGTAGGATAAGACAATAAGGCATTTAAAGGCTCCAGATGCAGCTTGTCTATACGAGCAATTTAGGATGACAGTCTTGCAGACGAGAGTCAGAAGATGGGGGAAAAGTCTGAGCACATAATAAACCCTGAGTTCTGGTGTTTCCCAGGAAAAGAATGTGCAAGAAATTAATAGTTCTCTGTATTTGATTATGTGATTCTATTTATTTATTTATTGGTACTGGGGATTGAACCCAGGGGCATTCTACCTCTGAGTTACACACCAGCCCTATTGTATTTTTTTCTTTGGAAACAAGGTCTCACGAAGTGGCCGAGGGCCTTGCTAAATTGCCGAGGTTGGACTCAAACCTGCTATCCTCCTGTCTCAGCCTCCCAAGTCCTGGGATTACAGTGTGCCACCATGCCCGGCTTCTTATGTGACTTTGTGACAATGTTACCATCAGAGGTGGTATAGCTGCTACTTCCATGTGGTATAAAGTTCTAGAGATTCCTAGTATTTTTTTTTTGCATGCATTCATTCTTTGTTTGTGGTGCTGGGGGTGGAACCCTGGGTTTTTTACTTGCTAGCCAAGTGCTCTACCACTGACCTACATCCCAGCGCAATTTTTGCATTCTTTTGTAGCTACTATGTTACCTTCCAGAAATTAAGTCATTGGCAATGTGTCCAAGTTCCCTCTAAGCACAAGGTGACTGAGCAGCAACCTCTTTTGCACTCCAAAGACAGGACGACAAAAAATAGGGTCTCTCCATGGTCGCTTAGCCTCACAGGGAGCCCAGAGGCTGGACTCAGAAAACATCTTACTTTTCCTAGCTTGGTACCAAACTAATTTCTCTCCTGCTCCTGTTTGAATATCAACTACATTTTTTCCATCTCAGGTAGGGCTGCGATATGTGTGTAGGTCATTTCTTTTGGTCACTCTTGTATCCCTAATAATTAATTAGCGCCGGGCATGGTGGCACACACCTGTAATCCCAGTACTTGGGATGCTGAGACAGGAGGATCGCAGGTTCAAAGCCAGCCTCAGCAATTTAGCGAGGCTCTCAGAAACCTAGCAAGACTCTCTTTAAAAATGAAAAATAAACCGGGTGTGGTGGCGCCACTTGTAATCCCAGTACTTGGGAGGCTGAGACAGGAGGATGGCGGGTTCAAGGACAGCCTCAGCTACTTAGTGAGGCCCTGTTTCAAAATAAAGAATAAACTGGGCGTGGTGGTGCACGCTTGTAATCCCAGTACTTGGGAGTCAGATACCAGAGGATCACAGGTTCTCAGCCAGCCTCAGCTATTCAGTGAGGCCCTCTGCAACTTTGTGAGACCCGGTTTCAAAATAAAGTATAAAAAGTAGGGCTGGGGGTGTAGCTTGGAGGTAAAACGCCCCTGGGTTCAATCCCAGGTACTGCAAAAAAAAAAAAAGAATAAAAATAATAGGGCTGGGGGTGTAGCTTGGAGGCAGAATACCCCTGGGTTCAATCCCCAGTACCACAAAAACACCACAAACAACAAAATAAATAAATAAATAAAAAGGGCTGGAGGTGTAACTCAGAGGTAGCCCTTGGGTTCATTCCCCAGTACACCCCCAAATAGTTAATTAGCCAGTAAATGCTGAATGCCTACTCTTTTACAAAATTATTTGTTTTGTTTTGTTTTTTGTGGCACTGAGGATTGAACCCAGGGGCATTCTACCTCTGCCCTATACCCTCGACCCTTTTTATTTTTTATTTTGAAACAGGGTCTTGCTAAATTGCTGAGGCTGACCTCGAACCTGCAATCCTCCTGTTTCAGCCTCCTAAGTACTGGGATTACAGGCATGGGTCACCATGCCCGGCACATCTTGCTCTCTTAATCAGGGTAGCACTTGAAGGTGGGCTTCCAGGCAGATGCAATTAGTTGCAGTTTTCTGCTCTATACTGCTGACGAAACCTGTTTCTATTTGCAGGGTTTCCCTGGGGTAGGCTGCTGTGCTAGTTTTGGACCTTTTTCAGACTTCGGCTCAGTCTATAATATTGTACTGACTCCGCAGAGCCCTCCTACGTCCCTCTGTGGGTATCTGAAGGGCAAAGTCATACATGGCGATTTCCATGGCTGGCATCATCTTGAATTGTTGTCTTGGGAATCAGATCCTTGACTTTCTAGATCAACATTGTCATAGCTCAGTGGTAGAGTGCTTGCCTGGCATGCACAAGGCCCTGGGTTCAATCCCCAGTACCACAAAAAAGAAAAGAAAAAAATTGTTTAACAGAATGTAATATGAGCCTCATAGGTAATTTTTAAAAATCTTTGTGGTACTGGAGACTGAACTCAGGGGCATTGTACCTCTGAGCTACATCCCCCAGCCCTTTTTATCTTTTATTTTGAAACAGGGTCTTGATAAATTGCTAGGTGTCTTGCTAAGTTGCTGAGGTTGGCCTTGAACCTGTGATCAACCTGTCTTAGCCTCCCAAGTACTGGGATTACAGGTGTGCGCCATTGGGCCGTCTCGAGTGTGTAATTTTTAATTTCCTAGTAGTCACATTTAAAAAGTAAAAAGTGGGCAAAATTAATTTAAGAATCTATTTCATTTAATCCAATATATCCAAATTTCAACATATAATCAATATACAGATATGAAAGAGATATTTTGCGCTTTTTTGCCCTAAGTCTTTGAAATTCAATGCGTATTTTACAGTTACTTCTCATCTCAGTTAGAACTAGCCATACTTTCTGTGCCTCTGTTTTCTCACAAAGAAAAAAAAAGTTTACAGCTGGCCGTGGTGGCACACTCTTGTAATCCTAGTACTTGGGAGGCTGACAGGAGGATTGCAGGTTCAAAACCAGCCTCAGCAACTTAGCAAGGCCCTCAGCACCTTAGTGAGACCCCGTTTCAAAATAAAAAATAAAATCAGGCATGGTGGCACATGCCTGTAATCTCAGGACTTGAGAGGCTGAGACATGAGGATCTCAGGTTCAAGGATAGCATCAGCAACATAGTGAGACTCTCAGCAACCTAGCAAGACCCTGTTTCCAAACAAAAAATAAAAGGACTGGGAGTGTAGCTGGGAGGTAGACTGCTCTTGAGTTTAATCTCTTGTATCACAAAAAGAAAAGAAAGAAAAAAGAAAAAATTGGGCTGGGGGTGTAGCTCAGAGGTAGATTGCACCTGGGTTCAATCCCCAGTACTACAAAAAAAAAAAAAAGGAAAAAGTTTTGCTAATAGGATTTGATGGGATGAGATACATAAAGATCTTAGAACAATGGCTTGTAGGCATGCACCCAATAAATTTCAATAATTATGATCAGTTTTGGCACTAATGTTATGTCAATAATAATTATTACTTCTCTAATTTGTTCCTAAAATTTCACGAGCCCCTTGAAGCAAGACTCTTCGATCAAGCAATCCAGGTAGAAAGTACGCAAATTCAAATGAGTATCTCCCTAAGATGGTAAAACAGGGGCAAAGAAAATGAATTGCCCCAGAGCTCAGATGAGGCTACTAAAACGGGGAGGGAGGTGTTGAATGCACCTCAAAACAAGGACTTAGTATGCTTATAGGCTGGAACCGGAATTCAGGCTGCAAACACTTAACTGTTGGGTCGTGTTGGAAAGTTACCTGATTTCTCTGAGCCCGCAATTGTGCACCTGCCAAAGAGAGAGAATAAATATACCTGGAGCTGGCAAAACTCAATAAATAGCCAGATGCATGGAACGTGCATGTGGTTTGGGCTCAATAAAAGCCCACTGATTATTACTATTGCTGCTATTAGTCGATTTTATGCAGCGGTAGGCTGTGCCTGTCTAGAATACAGTGATGCATTTTGGCTCACCGCTATGCCCCAGCGCCTGGCACGGTGCCTAGGACCCAGTAGATACTCAGGAAATCTTTGTGGAATGAATACACGTCATCCGAGGTAGGGAGGGCAGCGGCTGACTTTGCCTCCAAGCTAAGCCCTCCTCTTCCTTCCAAAAGCCAGAGCCGAATGCATCTTGCAGCCGGGGAGTCCGGGCACCACTTGGCAGTGGGTTGAAACCCACTTTGTCTCAGATACCACTGTTGGTGATGCTGGTGAGCGCCTCTCGTGGACGCGCGTCTCCGTGTGAGCAGCTCTCTTGGAAGCCCTCATTTTTCTGGTTTGCGGTTTATTTACTTAAGCATTTACAGCTTCCAGGAGCAGAGAGGGGCTGCTGGAAGCAGAGTCAGGACTGAGATTGCGGTTTCTATTTATTTTCTGCCTCCCGGTCACAAGCCGGCTCCTTTATTTGCTCACGGGAGAGGTGCGTGTGTCTTTACCTCTTACCGGGCAACGAAAAGAGACACGCAGTTCGGAAAAGTGCACTCACGCGACTTGCCAGCGTCGCCCGCTTTGCAGGATCCGTCGCTCCCAGACTTAGTTTTTTCGTGCCACACTAGCAGGGCAGAGCAGATTTAATAGCGACCAACCTCCAATCCTGGACCGCAAACACTGGCGTTTTTTTGTGCCCTGGATTTCTGAAATTCTTGGCTCAGGGACCCAAGGCGGGGAGGTGTGGGAGGGTTGGATAACAGCTTGTAAAAACTTCCCAAAGTAGAAATGCAAGCTCCTCCCTCCTTCCAGGTCCCCAGTGATGCTTGGATTCTGGGGAAGAGCGGTGACTTTAGGGGAAGAGTCCCCAAGGGTTGGGAACCCCCTCTCCCCAAGACTAGAGGCTTCGGGTGGCGGGCTCCCAGCCCACCGGCCCGGGGCTTGCAGTGGGATGTGCAGGGATCGCCCCGCCCCGCCGAACGCCCCGCCCACTCCCCGCCCCCGTGCGCATCTACTTAGAGCCCAGCCCGGAGCCCAGGGGATTCTGGGATTTGTAGTCCCGCCTTGCAGCCCAAGACGCAGGCACGACCTGGGATTTGGACTACATTACCCAGGGAGCTTCCCGGCCTATATAAGGCGCCGGGAGCCGCTTCAAACTGCAGTAACCATGTGGATGTTCTGCTGAAACGTTTCCTCAAGATCGCTGGGGAGGGAGGAGAGGAGGAGGAGGTGGTGGTGGAGGAGGAGGAGGCAGGAGGTGGAGAGAGAAAGAGAGAGACAAGAGAGAGGGAGACAGAAAGCGCCCGCCGAGAGGAGGTGTGGGTGTTCCGCTTCCATCCTAACGGAACGAGCTCCCTCATCGCGGACATGGGATTGCCCAGCGGCTGCTAACCAACCCCTCTCCTCATCCTGCTCCCCCAAACCGGCGTGGCTCCCCGGGCACCAAGGTAGACGCTGGGGCCGGGCCGAGGGCGCGGGGAGTTGTCACGAGCTCCCCCAGGGCGCACAAGTTTTTGCTCTACTCTCTGGGAGTTCTTGGTTGATTGACATGCACTCGGCAAGCATTTGGGGGGGGTTCTTTTACTGCAAGCAGATTTGGGGGAGCTCTCATTTCAAGCTTAAAAAAAAAACAACTCAAATGGTCCTCCTTGGACTCCAGTGCCTGTGTTTGAGGGCTCCCCATTCTGAACTGAATTGGCATTCCCCCAAGTTGAAAAACTGTTTGGAGCAGCTGCAGGAAATAGTTTTTTTTTTTGGAGGGTTTTTTTTTTTTTTGAGGGGGTGTCATAGGCGAGTCTGCTCCAGAAAGCAATCTTTCTAAAAATGTAGCCCTCTCTGGAGCTGCATGGTTGGGAGAATAATGTATGCGTGGGGGGGGGCCTCCGTGGGGAGGTTTTTTTTTTTA
>PVJS01060730.1:0-11136 GCA_004027185.1 Glis glis | reverse complement strand
GAGAGAGAGCTGAGGCTGGCCGCGAACCCGGATCCTCTGGTCTCCGCCTCCCAAAGTACTGGGATTACAAGCGTGCGCCACCACGCCCAGCTAGAAAATTTAAAAACACTTGATCTTAGAAACAGGGTCTCACTGAGTTGCAGAGGGCCTCACTAAGTAGCTGAGGCTGCCCTTGAACCTACGATCCTCCTGTCTCAGCCTCCCAGTACTGGGATTACAAGCATGTTGCCACCACACCTGGCAAGATCCATGTATTTTAAAGGAGTTAGCAACTGCAAACCAGACAGGAGTCTCATTACTTCAAATCTGGAATAAATGAAGTGTTTAAATATCTTGCTAAAAAAAAGAAATTTTGAAAACATTAATAGAAGCTGTTCAGGTTATATTGCTTTTTATTATCTCCAAGTGCCAAAGCATAAAAATTAGCGATGAATTATTCTCCCCTCAAAATATCTTTTGTCTAAGTTTTATTCATTCGTTCTGACTACTGTTGAAATTATCCATATGCTTTAAACTTGCATATTATATTACCTATCCTCTAGTAAACATTGTATTCTAAACAGAAATTATTAATATACTCAAAGAAATTCACTTTAAGAGGGAGGAGCTGGTTTGAGACAGACCATTGTATCTCCAATCTCCATGGTTTTATATATTTCTGTATTATCATAAACATGGTATACATAAATAAATTATGTTACCAAAGTGGGGGTTGAAAAATAGAACTTGAATTATTCAATTCAGTCATTTGGTGCGATACTTTAGGATTTTTATTTTCATTTAAAATTTGAAACAGAAACACATGGAGAACTACCTAGGAGGTGTTACGGATTTTTTTTTTTTTTGGTACTAGAAATTGAACTGAGAGGAATTCTATGTCTGAACTATACCCCCAGCTTTATTTTATTTTTTATTTTGAGACAGAGTTTCGTTAGGTTGCTGAGAGTTTCACACTACATTGCTGAAGCTGTCCTTGAACCTGCAATCCTCCTATCTCAGCCTCCCAAGTACTGGGATTATAGGTATATGATGCCCAGCTTTGATTTTTTTTTTATTTTCAAAGTGCACATTTGAGATTAATTTTAAGTACTTTACTAAATTAGATAATATTGTTAAAATTAAAGTTGTTTTTTGTGTTTTTGAACTTTATTTAATCTTTAAACTAAATAAGAGAATAGACTTCCACAGTGGCAAAGTGAAGAGCTCTGTAAACCCATTTCTCCATTACACTGATAAGAACACAGGCAAAATTATCAAGATTATCAAGATCAATTTTTCTGAACTCTAGAAATTACACTAAGGCCTGGCATGTTTGGAGAGTTATTTATTTTTAAAGACTGCATAAGCTCAGTAAGCACAGAGAGCACTGTGACATTTAAACTCATTAGTCACATTCTGTGCTATTTCCTTGAAAACAAGCAGCCTCAAACCATAGCTCTGTGAAAACCAAGAGACAGGTGGCAAGTCCTTGAAGGTTGGCTTTGAGCTCCTCAAAGGTTTCTATCCACAAAGAGTGTCATAATTTGACCTGTCTTATGACTTCTTAGAAAATTCTCATTTGAGTTGGGCGTGGTGGCGCACGCTTGTAATCCCAGTACTTGGGAGGCGGAGACTGGAGGATCCGGGTTGGAGGCCAGCCTCAGCTACTTAGTGAGGCCCTCCGCAACTTCGTGAGAGCTGGGTTCAAAAATAAAGGATAAAAAATAGGGCCAGGAGTGTAGCTCAGAGGTAGAATGCCTCTGGGTTCTCACAGTTTGACCTGATGCAGAATTCACTATTCTATGGTAAAAGCCTTTATCTCTGGGGAGTTTGCTAAAAATAATCAGTGGCAATTGTTTAAATTCACAGTTGCTTGAGGCTGAGAAACCAGTTAGGGTAAACAAAGTCTGGCAAAAAAAAATAATTAAAAATATTTGGAAAAGAAGATGTTAATTTGTGGAGATTTTGAAAATTTCTGATATATTTCTGAGGATACAGAAGGCACTACACATGTCTTAGAAAGATTGGTGAGAGGTTCAGTCTCCCAACTGGCCTCTCGTCAGGTCCTAAAGGACAACTAAGGCCAATCCAATGATGTACACAGTGTTAAATGTGCCCCAATATACACGTGGAGGCACCATCAAAGAATGGGAGAACCACTGAGTCAAGGCAATTAAGGAAATATCTGACTGGACTGGTCCTTAGCTACTATTATGCTAAACAGACAGAGACATCAGTGGCTGTACACTATAAGAAATACAGAGTTCAGAAAGGTTATTAAGCAACAAGGAACAGCAAAAAGGACTACAGTCCAAACCCTGGAGAGAGCAGAGAAATTAGATTTTCATCATTGTCACACTATATATGTGCCAGTTTCTTCTTTTTTTAGCTTCTTTTATACTTTTATTGGTGCATAACAGTCTCACATCATAATGTAGTTCACAGTTTCAACCGTAAATTCCAAACCTCTAAAAGAAAGATAATATAATGGCCAACAAGAAGAATAAAATCCAGTCAATAGAAAACTGTCCCTGAGGTGGAATAGATGTTGGACTTACTAGACAAAATGATTTTAAATTAGCTATTTTAATGTTTTTAACTATCAATTAAACAGTTGAACAATTTGGACAGCCAGCTATGACCAGGCTCATTTGGCTTTTCAACAGCCAGGAAACCATGTCTAAATATTGAGGAGAAGAACAATGTCTAGCCAACAGGTAGTGTAAATAAAGAGACAGACATTGTAAAATATAACTAGAGAAAAGTTTCGACTTTTAAAAGAACAATAACTGAAGTGAAAAACTCAGTAGAGCGTTTCAACAGTGGAGTTTAACTAGTAGGAAATAGAACCAGTGAATTTAAATATAGATAAATCCTACCTCAGCCTTCCAAGTATTGGGGTTATAGGTGTGCACCACCATTCCCACATGATCATTACTTTTTAATCAAAGAATAAATCAATGACTAAATTCACAATTTAGTGCAGCATGTATCTTTAATCCAGTCACTGTGGATATATGGGCAATTATGAATAAAATAGTTATAAACCTTTTACATGCAGATTTTTGTGTGGATATGTTTTCCAGTTCACTTCTAGAAATACCTAGAAGTGTACATGCTGGATTACACAATAAGAGTATGTTTAATTTTGTAAGAAACTTCCAAACTGTCTTTCAAGTTTCCTGTGCCATCTTGCATTCCCACCAGCAATGAATGCAGTTTTGTAGTCTCACCAACTGTTACTGTTGTTCTCCTCCTCCTCTTCTTCTGTCTTATTTCTCCTTCCTCTCTTACCTCTTTCTTCCTCTTCCTTCCTTTTTTCTTCTTTTTAGTTATTTACTTTGCCCATTCTCATAGGTATGTAGTGGTATCTCATTATTGCTTTAATTTTATGCAGAATGACATATTGAATTATATGTATTTCCATACATATACATGCAATTTGAATATCATATTTATTGAGGTGTTTTTTAGATCTTTTGCCTATTTTTTGATTTTGCTGTTCCTTTTCTTTTTTGGGCCTTAGCAGTTGTTTGTATGTTTTTACTACAAACGTACTTTATCATAAAAGTGTTTTGCAATTATTTCCTTCCCTTCCATGCCTTGTTAGTACATTATACCTTAGTATCTTTCACAGAGAAGGAATATTTATTAGTAATAAAGTCTAACTCATCTATTTTTTTCTACTGTGGATTAGGGTTTTGGTTTTGTATTTGAAAATGATCAAGACCAATGTTGACTGGATTTTCTCCTACATTTTGTTTTAGAAGTTTTATAGTTTTGTGTCCATTTTCAGTTGTTTCTAGAAGACATAAGATCTAGGTTCTATGTTCTTTTTTGTAACCTATTATTATGAAGTTATTTTAGTACTATTTGTGGGAAAGACTTTCTCTGTTGAACAGTCTTTGTGCAAGTTTATTTCTAGGCTTTCTATTCTGTTTCATTGATCTTTACATCTTTAATTTGCCAATACAACACTAACTGGATTAATGTACCTTTAAAATAATTTTTGAAATTCATAGTGTGAGTCCTCTAATATTTTTCTTCATCACAGTGGTATTTACTATATTAGGTTGTTGGCTTAATATATAAAAATTGGAATCAGTTTATAAATAGCAATAAAATATCTTGCTGGTATTTTAATTTGGATTGTGTTGAATTCACAGACAAAACTAGGAATCCTTGGTATTTTAACAATTTTAAATCTTCTAATTCATGTACAGACTATATCACTATTCATTCAAATCTTCTTTAATGGTCTACATTCATGTACTTTGGTTTTCTACATAGATATCTTACATGAATTTCTTATATGAATGCCTCGGAATTTTATTCTTTGCTGTTGTAAATTGTACTGTTGGACAACTATTGCTTTCAACATAACAATTTGTGTCATCTGTGAAGAAATACATTTTTATTTCTTTTCACTAGTCCGTATATATTTTCTTTTATACTCCTTTATCATTTGACAAAACAAGTCTTCCTGTACAATGTTTAGTAGAAATAACAAGAGGAGATAGTCTTAGAGTTTAGAGGGGTAAACATCCAGTCTGTCATCATTAAGTTGTATGTTGGCTGTTTATTTATTTCTTTTTATTTTTTTATTTTTTTCCTAATTCCATCATCATGAATTGGAATTCTCAATGTTTCTTCTGCATCAAGTGATATAGCTATATGACTTTCATTTCTGCATGTAGATATGTTGGGCTCATTAGTGAAGTTTTTAAATGTTGAACAAGCCTTGTATGTCTGGAATAAATTGACTTACTTTAAAGAGCTTGAACCTAACCACACATTCTTACTTTTATATTTTAAAACATATAATTTAAAGCCTAAATCTATAACATGCCCTATATCTTATACTTTTTTTATTATCCACTACACATGTCTATTTTAGTTTCAGCTATATATGTATATATTTTCTATATATTGTTATGTTATTTTGAGTCAGAGAGAGGCTAGTAAGAGTCGAATTTCATGCCCAGAAATTCTTATTCTTTTTCTTTTTCTTTTTCTTTTTTTTTTTGGTGGCAGGGTCAGGGATAAATTTTTCGTCACTTATTTCTGTATGCTGATCAGAAATCCACTAAAAAAGAAATTCAGAAAACAATAGGAAATTATTAAAATCAGAGCAAAATTCAATGAAGTAGAGAATAAAGAAAGAATACAAAAAAATCAACAAAACTGAAGGCTGATTTCTTGAAAAAACAAACAAGATAGATAAACCACTAGCCAATCAACCCAAAAGAAAGAGAAAATCAATCCAAATTACTAAAATAAGAGATGAAAAAGGTGATATTACCACAGACAGTGCAGAAATCCAGAGGATTATCAGAAACTACTTTGAAAAACTATACTCCAACACAATGGGAAACCTAGAAGAAATTGACAAATTTCTAGACACAAGCAACCTTCCTAAATTGAATCAAGAAAATATAGAAAATTTAAACTAACCAATTGCAATCAAAGTGATTGAAGCAGCAATAAAGAACCTACCATCAAAGAAAAGCCCAGGTTCAGATGGTGTCCCAGGCGAATTTTATAAAACATTTATAGAAGAGCTAATCCCAATACTTCTCAATTTATTCCATGAAAGAGAAACACGAATATCCCAAATGCGTTCTATCAAGCCAACATCACATTGATTCCAAAACCAAATAAAGACAGCTTAAGAAAACTACAGGCCTATATCGTTGATGAACTTAGACATGAAACTTCTGAACAAAATATTAGCAATGTGCATTCAAAACCACATTAAGAAAATCATATACCATGACCAAGTCGGATTCATCCCAGAAATGCAAGCCTGGTTCAACCTAAGAAACAAAAACCATGTAATTCACCACATAAACAGAACTAAGGACAAAAATTACATGATCATTTCAATAGATGCTGAATCCAACACCAATTCATGATAAATACACAGCAGAGAATTGGAATAGAAGGAACATACATCAGCATCATAAAGGTAATATACAATAGGCCCACAGCCAACATCATATTGAATGGGAAAAAACTACAAAAGTTTCCCCTAAAAACAAGAAAAAGGCAAGGATGTCCACTATCACCACTCCTTTTGAATATAGTAGTTGAGACTCTAGCCAGAGCAATAAGGCAAGAGAAGGAAATCAAAGAAGTATGAATTGGAAAAGAACTGAAACTATTTCTATTTGCACATGGCATGATATACTTAGAAGACCCAACAAACTCAACCAAAAGGCTTTTAGAACTGATCAACAAATCCAGCCAAGTGTCTGGATACAAAATCAATCTTAACTGATCAACAAATTCAGCAAAGTGTCTGGATACAAAATCAATCTTAAAAAATCAGAAGCTTTTCTGATTTTTGCATATGTCAACTGCAAATGCACTGAAAAAGAAACCCAGAAAACATTTCCACCTATGATATCCCCAAAACAATAAAATACTAAGAAATAACCCTAACCGAGGATGTAAAAGACCTCTACAAGGATAATTATAAAAAACTTAAAAAAGAAATTGAAGATCTTAGAAGATGGAAGGACCTCCCATGCTCTTGGATAGGCAGAATAAATATCAAAATGGCCATTCTTCCAAAAGTGATCTACAGATTCAATGCAATACCCATTAAAATACCAAGGTCATTCTTCACAGACATAGAAAAATCAGTCCTTAAATTCATTTGGAACAACAAAAAAAATCCAGAATAGCCAAAGTAGTTCTCTGCAACAAGAACCATGCAGGAGGCATCACAATACCTGACTTCAAAGTATACTACAAAGCTATAGTAACAAAAACAGCATGGTACTGGCACAAAAGCAGACATAGACCAATGGATCAGAATAGAAAACTCAGAAATAAATCCGCACACTTATAGCCAATTGATTTTTTACAAAGGGGCCGAAAACATACACTGGAGAAAAGATAGCCTCTTCAACAAATGGTGTTGTAAAAAACTGGTTATCCATATGCAGAAAAATGGAAATAAACCCCATTCTCTCACCCTGCACATGAGTCAATTCAAGATGGATAAAAGATCTGGAAATTAGACCTTTCAGCTACTTGAAGAGGGCATAGGAACAACACTATAACATATTGGAGTGGGTAAAAACTTCCTCAACAAGACCCAAAGGCACAAGATGTTAAAATGAGGATCAACACATGGCAAGGCATTCAACTGAAGAGCTTCTGTGCAGCAAGGGAAACTATCAAGAACCTCAACAGAGCGCCAACAGAATGGGAGAAAATTTTTGCCAGCAACTCCTCTGATAGAGGAACAATATCTAGAATATACAGAAAACTCAAGAAATTCACCACCAAAAAACAAATAACCCAATCAAAAAATGGGCAAGTGAACTAAATAGATACTTCACAAAAAAAGAAATATGAATAGCAAATAAATGTATGAAAAAATGTTCAACATCATTAGCAATGAGAGAGATGCAAATCAAAACTACCCTGAGATTTCACTTAACCCCAATTAGAATGGCAATCATTAAAAACACAAACAACAACAAATGCTGGTGAGAATGTGGAGAAGTAGGAACTCTAATACATTGTTGGTGTGATTGCAAATTAGTGCAACCACTTTGGAAAACAGTGTGGAGGATCCTCAGAGAAATGTTAATGAACCTACCATATGACCCAACAATACCACTCCTGGGTATCTACCCCAAAGAATGGAAACCAAACTACCAGAGTAATACATGTGTATCTAATGTTTATGGCTGCACAATTCACAATTGCCAAACTATGGAACCAGCCGAGATGTCCATCAACAGATAAATGGATTATAAAACTATGGGATATGTACACGATTGAATTTTACTCAGCCATAAAGAAGAACAAAATTATATCACTTGCGGGGAAATGGATGGAACTGTAGCACTTATGCTTAGTGAAATTAATCAGTCACAAAAAGTGAAAAGTTGCATGTTGTCCCTAATATGCGGAAGCTAGGGAGAAAACGGCATAGGAGGGACTCCAGACAAAGGAGGAGAAACCTTAGATGAATGAAGAAGGTCCTAACTGAGGGAGATGGGAGGGAGAAGAGGAAAACACCCTAATGGACATGATGTCCATATAAACACTTATCAAAGTCAATCACTATGCTGAGCAGGGGAAGGAGAGAAGGGGGAGGGAGTAGGGTGGGAACTGGGGGAGGACTCGATGAGTGCTGTGTGCATGTATGCCTCTACCACCCTGAACTTCATCAAGATGCATGATTACAATGCACCAATAAAAAATTTAGACAAAAACATTTTTTTTCTAAACTGCAATGCATGGGAAATACATATTTCATAAATATTGAGGGTTTTGTATATAGTAATTGCTAATAATTATTTTTATATATTAGTTTCTAATAAGATTTACAGTATATTCTTTCACTTTTTTGCTTTATTAACAACAAAATTTAAATAATACTTAATCTTTTGAAGACACAATGTACTCTCTAGGCATTTTCTTTGATCTCTCAATAAAGAAATATGATTAATTTTATGACCTGTTTTCTTCTCTGTCCTTGAAAAAATTATATTATGCAGTTTAATAAGTACTGTTTTACTATAGATAATTTTCATTACAATAAAAATCATCTTTTATTTCAGATTCAGGCTCTAAATTTAATGAAAGTTTTATTTTCTTGCTATGTGTTTCCAAGCCTCATGCAGGATGCTCTGTCTTGCTTCAAGGTATATAATTGTTTATTTCAAGAGAATTATTAAAATAAGAGTGGAATAGAAAGTGATGATATGTTCACAAGTTACTGTTTAAGTTAAGGCATTTTAAAGAATATATGTGTGCTCACACAGATGTTTACATTATATTTTGAGGGAGAGAGAAAGAGAAATGGTTACCATCTTCTTATCCATCGCATACTGAAATAATATCCCTATTCATTCACATTTTTCAGAGGGAAAACATCCTCTAGGAATATGAAGAAAAATTATGTTCCAACCCTCTCTATGATTTCCTTGTGATTAGGATTCTCTAGGAATGTAATGTGTAAAATATTTAAGTTTTAAAGTTTAGAGTGGTTTTATTTAATCCGCCGCTGTTTTTTGCACAGGCACATGATTCAAGCCATTTGAATGAAATGTCTGTATCTAACGTACTACATCTTTACTATACAAGTCCCATTTTGTTCGCCCAGTCTGTCATTAGGCTGCATTTTATATCTGTGAAATGCCATTTCTTGTCAATTTGGCTTCTTTACCAGAAGAGAAATTACTATTTTCTTGTCCTAGGGCTAGATACAATTTTGATGTATTTTAAATTTAAACACCTTTTAACTACTATTCTATATTGGAAAATAAGAAAATATAAAAGGAGGCCTCTTCAAACATCCTACCCCATCACACTCATTCCTAAGCTACCTGGTGCTCTGTCCTCTGCCAATTAAAACTAAATTCCAGTTTCACCAACTCATTCACTCAATACCTCTCCTTCTATGTTTGACTTGTTTATTCTTGTAAATTGGTGAAACTTGAAGGGATCCTATAATTGCTCTATATCTCTTCTTCCTACTTCATTAATTTTCCCTTTGTTTTTCTTATCCTATTAGTCATCCTTGAGGTAAACCTAGTACTTTAATGCTTTTTGGACTTTTCTAGTCCTTTTCCCCAATTTTCTCTGAAGGATAGCTACAACCTGTGTATTCCAGCAATAATTAGGGACTTACAGGCTCAAATTCTCATGCTTAGAGCTCAAATCATCTCTTCAATTTGTAGACGAGGACTCCAAGGACTGAGAGATTCGTACATATCTAGATGCATCTTCATGATTATGAATATAGAGAGGTCAGAGAAGTAGACTACTAGAGCCGGGCGTGGTGGTGCACGTTTGTAATTCCAGTACTTTGGGAGGCGGAAACCGGAGGATCCGGGTTCGTGGCCAGCCTCAACTCTCTCTCTCTCTCTTTCTCTCTCTCTCTTTCTCCCCCTGTCTCTCTCTCTCTCCCTCTCTCTCTCTCTCTTTCCCTAGTGAGGCCCTCTGCAACTTCGTGAGACCCGGTTTCAAAATAAAGTATAAAAAATAGGGCCGGGGGTATAGCGCAGAGGTAGAACACCCCTGGGTTCAATCCCCGGTACCACAAATAAATAAATAAATAAATAAATAAATAAATAAATAAATAAAAAAGAGAAGTAGACTACTAATATGGTCCCATGTTTAGACAAACAGCAGAGGTGAGGAAACTCTTAAGATCCTTATAATTTCCTCTGATGTGAATCTTCAACATTTTTGTTTTCTTTAGGTGCAGAAAGTCTCAAAATCTAGGATTTTTCTTTGTTATTTCTTAAACATTGTGTTGGTATTTCCCCCAAACTTCCCCATGTTTGACAAGTTATTAGGAAGCTCTGCAGGACTCAGCATATAAACATACTCAATTATATTTGCAAAGCAGAATCAGCAAAGGGAAAGACACATGCAGAGAACTCCAGAGGAAGCAAGTGGGAGCCGCAGAGGGTCTCCTGCGCAGCCACAGAGGGAATGCTTAATCCCTCTGGCTTCGAATGGTAGCAATATGTTTGAAATGTGGTCTACAGGGAAGCTCTTTAGAAACTCAATGCCGGGGTTTTTATTGTCACATAGGCACCCTCGGCTTAGCATACACAAAAGTTTAGGAGGAAAGCAGGTCTTTAGCTAAATGGCAGTGTTTGTACAGTCTCAGCACAGTGAACCACTTATAATTTAGTAAAAGCTTTATACCTGTGTTGGGAGCTAATTACAACTCATGTTCCCAAAATGTAAAGAGAAAGTTTTATTAGATTTTTGTTTTGCAAAAATAAACAAATATCTACCAAAGTTTATTTCTAAAAGTAGGAAGTATGGTTTCCTTAAATCTACAGAGGCTTTTTAATGAAATGGATGGACCTCGACTCAAAGGATTTTCACTTCCTCACTTTGTAAATGTGAACAAGTTTTTTCACCACCCTTACCCTGCCTCAATTTCATTGTGTAAAAAATTAGGATAAACCGAGCATGGTGGTGCACGCTTGTAATCCCAGTACTTTGAGAGGCGGAGACCGGAGGATCCGGGTTCGCGGCCAGCCTCAGCTCTCAATCTCTCTCTCTCTCTCTCTCTCTACTTAGTGAGGCCCTCAGCAACTTCATGAGACCCGGTTTCAAAATAAAGTATAAAAAATAGGGCCGGGGGCATAGCGCAGAGGTAGAACGCCC
>PVJS01060729.1:0-11173 GCA_004027185.1 Glis glis | reverse complement strand
TTGTATATCCTAGATATTAGACCTCTGTCAGAGGGATAGCTTGCAAAGATCTTTTCCCATTCCGTAGGCTTTCTCTTTAAGCTCTTGATGGTTTCCTTTGATGAGCAGAAACTTTGTAGTTTAATGCTATCCCACTTATTAATTCTTGTTTTAATTTCCTGTGCTTTGGAGGTCTTGTTGAGGAAGTTTCTACCTGTGCCTATATGATGGAGTGTTGGACCTATGGCTTCTTCTAATAATTTCACAGTCTCTGGTCTAACTTCCAGGTCTTTGATCCATCTCGAGCTGACTCTTGTGCAGGGTGAGAGGTAAGGATTCAGCTCCATTTTTCTACAGATAGATAGCCAGATTTCCCAGCACCATTTGTTGAAAAGACTGTCCTTTCTCCAACGTATGTGTTTGGCATCTTTGTCAAAAATCAATTGGCTATAAGTTCATGGACTTTTTTCTGTATCTTTTATTCTATTCCACTGGTCTATGTGTCTGTTTTTGTGCCAATACCATGCTGATTTTATTACTATAGCTCTGTAGTATAATTTGAAGTCAGGAATTGTGATGCCTCCTGCATGGTTCTTATTGCTGAGAATTGCTTTGGCTATTCTGGGTCTTTTGTTTCTCCATATGAAATTAATGACTGATTTTTCTAGCTGTGTGAAAAATGATGTTGGTATTTTGATAGGGATTGCATGGACTCTGTAGATCATTTTTGGCAGGATGGCCATTTTGATGATATTTATTCTGCCTATCCAAGAGCAGGGAAGATCTTTCCATCTTCTAAGATCTTCTTCAATTTCTTTCTTCAGTGTTCTATAGTTTTCATTATGGAGGTCTTTTACCTCTTTGGTTAAGTTTATTCCTAGGTATTTGATTGGTTTTGAAGTTATTGTGAATGGGATTGTTTTCTGGATTTCTTTCTCAGTGGATTCATGGTTGGCGTATATGAAAGCTACTGACTTTTTTAGGTTGATCTTGTATCCTGCTACTTTGCTGAATTTGTTAATTAGCACTAGTAGACTTTTGGTTAAGTTCTTTGGGTCTTCTAGATATAGGATCATATAATCTGCAAATAAAGATAATTTTAGTTCTTCTTTTCCTATTTGAATTCCTTTGATATCCTTCTCTTGTCTAATTGCTCTGGCAAGAGTTTCAAGGACTATGTTGAAAAGCAGTGGTGATAGTGGGCATCCTTGTCTTATTCCTGATTTTAAGGGGAATTCTGGCAATTTTTCCCCGTTCAATATGATGTTGGCTTTGGGTTTCTTATATATTGACTTAGTGATATTGAGGTATGTTCTTTCTATTCCGATTTTCTGTAGAGTTCTTAACATGAATGGGTGTTGAATTTTGTCAAAAACTTTTTCCGCATCTATTGAAATGATCATGTGATTTTTGTTTCTAGTTTGGTTTATGTGGTGGATAACATGTATTGTTTTGCGTATGTTGAACCAGCCTTGCTTTCCTGGGATGAAACCAACTTGGTCATGGTGTACGATTTTCTCAATATGGTTTTGAATGCGCGTGGCTAATATTATATTTAGAATTTTTGCGTCTATGTTCATTAATGATATTGGTCTGTAATTTTCTTTCCTTGAGGTATCTTTATTTGTCTTTGGTATTAATGTGATGTTGGCCTCGTGAAAAGAATTTTGAAAAATTCCATCTCTTTCAATTTCACGGAATAGCTTGTGAAGTATTGGTTTTAGTTCATCTTTGAAGGTTTTGTAAAATTCAGCTAGAAAACCATCTGAACCTGGGCTTTTCTTTGAGGGAAGACTTTTTATTGCTGTTTCTATCTCTGTGCTTGCTATTGGTTGGTTCAGTTTTTCTGTATCCTCTTGGTTCAATTTGGGTAGGTTGTATGTGTCTAGAAATCTTTCGACCTCCTCCATGTTTTCCATTTTATTGGAATATAAGTTTTCAAAGTAGCTTCTTATGATCCTCTGCATTTCTCCACTATTTGTGATTTTGATTTTGGTAATTTGCGTTGATTCTTTCCTTCTTTTGCTTAGGTTAACTAGTGGTTTGTCAATCTTGTTAATCTTCTCGAAGAACCAACTTCTAGTTTTGTTGATTCTTTGTATTGTTTTTTTATTTTCTATTTCATTAATTTCTGCTCTGATTTTAGTTATCTCCTGCTTTCTACTGGCTTTGGGCTGCAACTGTTCCTGTTTTTCAAGATCCTTGGGGTGTGTCATTAGGTTATTTATTTGGATGTTTTCTGTTTTTCTTATGTGGGCACTCAGTGCTATAAATTTTCCTCTTAACACCACTTTCAAGGTGTCCCACAGATTTTGATATGTTGTGTCTCTATTTTCATTTAATTCCAGGAATTTTTTTATTTCTCCCCTTATTTCTTTTCTTATCCAGTCCTCGTTCCGGAGTGTATTGTTCAGTCTCCATGAACTTATGTGATTACTTTTTGTCTTCCTGTTGTTAATTTCCAGTTTCAATCCATTGTGATCTTAGAAGATGCAGGAAATTATGTCACATCTTTTGAATTTGCTGGTGCTTGCTTTGTGACCCAGTATGTGGTCTATTTTGGAGAATGTTCCGTCGGCAGCTGAGAAAAGTGTGTATTCAGGTGTTGCTGGTTGAAATAATCTGTATGTGTCTATTAGATCCATTTGGTCTATAGTTTGCTTTAGGTCTGAGCAATCTTTATTCATCTTTTGTCCGGAGGATCGATCTAGTGGCATGAGTGGTGTGTTGAAATCTCCCAATATTATTGTGTTTGGGTCTATTTGGGAACTGATATTCCGAAGACTTTGTTTTATGAATGTGGGTGCACCCACATTTGGGGCATAAATGTTTACTATTTTTATATCTTCTCGTTGTATTTTTCCTTTTATTGATAAGAAGTGAACCTCTTTGTCTCTTCTGATGTGTTTTAGCTTAAAGTCTATTTTGTCTGGTATAAGCGTTGCTACCCCTGCTTGTTTTTGATCTCCGTTTGAATGGTATATCTTTTTCCATCCTTTTACCTTTAGCGTATGAGTATCTTTGGCTAGAAGGTGAGTTTCTTGTAGACAGCATATAGTTGGTTTATGCTTTTTGATCCACATTGCCAGTCTGTGCATTTTAATTGGGGAGTTGAGTCCTTTGACATTCAATGTTATTATAGAGATATGATTTTTGTTTCCTATCATTTTTGAGTTTTATTTTCTATTTGCTGTGGTGACAAATCTCCTTGTTTAGTTGCCTACCTGGTGGAGTTCACCTCTCCTGTGGTTCTGAAGATTGCTTGTTTTTCCTTCTTTGTAGTGTCTTTCTTTCAGGATTTTCTCTAGTGTTGGCTTGGTCCTCATGAATTCTTTAAATGTTTGTTTATCATGGAACATTTTTATTTCTCCATCAATTTCAATTTCAAATTTAAATGATATCTTTGCTGGATATTTCATTCTTGGTTGGAAGTTGTTTTCTTCCAGGGTCCTGAGTACTTCGTACCAATCACTCCTTGCATTCCTGACATGAGTTGAGAAGTCTGGGGTGATTTTTATTGTTTTCCTCTGTATGCAACCGTTCTTTTGTTCTTGCTGCTTTTTGGATTATTTCTTTGGCCTCTATGTTAGTCATTTTAATTATTACGTGGCAAGGGGAGGTCCTACTTTGTTCCTGTCTTAACAGTGTTCTATGTGTCTCCTCTATGTGTATATCCAAATCTTTCTCTATGTTTGGAAAATTCTCTGAAATTATTTCTTTGAAGAGGTTTCTTATACCCTTGGTCTGTTCTTCTAAACCTTCTTCAATGCCTTTTATCCTTAGATTAGAATATCTTGCATTGTTCTGTATTTCTTGAATGGCCAGTGTGTGTTGTAATATCTTCTGTATATCGTTGATTGTGTTCTCAGTTTTCAATGAGCTGTCTTCCAGGAGTGATACCCCATTATCCATGTGGTCGAGCCTACTAGAGTTGGTTTCTATTGCAGTCTTTAATTTGTTTATTGACTCCTTCATTTCGTTCAGTTTCTTTCTGATTCCTCCTTAGAGCCTCAACTTCCTCCTTCATCTCCTCTACACTTTCTTTGAGGCCTTTCATCATTCTGAAGATCAAAATTTGGAATTCTTCGTTTTGCATTTCCTGCAGGTCAGGGTCAGTAATCTAACTTGTTGATGCATTGCGGATGTTTCTTGTTTCCTCACTGTTCTTTATTCTTGTATTTTTGGTGTTTCCCATTTTGTGTTTCTGTTTCCTCCGCATCATCTTCCTTTCTGTGTATGAGACATTTTGATGGTCCCTGTAGTCCCAATTGGGTCAGTACCCTGCAGGCTGTGGATTGCTCTTTTCCAGTTGGCTGGCATGTGGTATTGTGTGTGGAGGGGTACGCAGGCTCCGGAGCTCGGGTGTTGGCACGTGATGAGCACTTCGAGGAGCAGTGTTGGGTGCAGGCACTGAGGCGCGGGTGATGGTGCCGGAGGGTTCCCTGTTTCCATGGCGCGGGTGTCTGGGGGTTTCCCGGGCCCCTAGGGATGCACACATGCTCCGGGTCTCGTGCAATGTCGCCAGAGGGTGCCCGGGCTCTGATGAGCTGTGCTGAGGATTTTGAACGGGCTCATGGGAGGTGCGGGCTCTGGGTATTGAGTAGTGGTGCCTAGGGGTGCACAGGCTCTGAGGCGCAGCAAAGAGGATTACGTGTGGGTCCCAGGGGGGATCGTGTGCTCCTAGATCTCAGGTGGCAGTGCCGGGGTGTGCCCTGACTCAGAGACAGCCCAGAGAGTCGTGCAGGTCTTGGGTAGTTGTGCCAGAGGGTATCCGGGCTCTGAAGCACGGCACAGAGGCTCCCTCACAGGGGAGAGAGGTGCAGGCTCTGGGTCTCAGGTGGCTGCACTGGAGTCTGAGACAGGGCCGCCCAGGAAGTGTAGAAGTTTGCTGGGTCAGAGACTGGGCATGGAAGACTGCCCGGGTTGCACAGTGTGGCACTGGGTTTTGAGGTGTGGCACGGAGGGCTGCCTGAGTCGCACAGGAGGATGCTGGGGTCTGAGGCCGGGCGCAGAGGGTCGTCCTGGTCGTGCTGGAGGTCGTGGGAGTCCGAGGTGGGGCATGGGGGTCCAAGGTCGGGAGCGGAGGACCACCTGGATCACCCTAGAGGATGCTGGGGACCGGGGCTGGGCACAGGGGCCACTAGGGCGACACCGGAGGACGCTGGGGACTGGGGCCAGGAGCAAGGCCACTGACTGCACAGGAGGACGCCGGGGACCCGGGCTGTGCACAGGAGGACCCCAAGTTCGGGGGCCGGTCGCAGAGGCCGCTGGGGTGACGCGCTAGGACGCCGAGGTCCAGGCCTGGTCACAGGGGTCGCTGGGGTGATGTGGAAGGATGCCGAGGTCCGGGGCGGGCCCAGGGGCCACCGAGGTGACACTTGAGGACGCCGAAGTCAGGGACGGGCACAGAGGCTGCCGAGGTGATGTGAGAGAATGCCGAGGTCTGGTACCTAGGGCAGAGGCTGCTGAGGCGATGCAGAGGCTGCCGAGGTGACGCCGAGGACTGGGGCAGACACAGAGGCCGCCGGGGTGACGAAGGAGGCTGTCGAGGCCCAGGGCAGGCACAGAAGCCATCGGGGGAACATGGGGTGGGGACGCCGAGGCCTGGGGCAGGCGCAGAGGCCGTGGGGGGACACGGGAGGGGGAATGCCGAGGCCCGGGGCAGGCGCAGAGGCTGCAGGGGTGGCGCGCGGGAACGCCGAGGTCTGGTACCTGACGCAGAGGCCGCCGAGGTGACTCCAAGGCCTGGGACAAGTGCAGAGGCTGCCGAGGTGATGCTGAGGCCTGAGGCGGGCATAGAGGCCACCGGATTGACGCGGGGTGGGGGGAGCGCCAAGGCCCGGGGCAGACGCCGAGGCCCGTGGTGGGCGCAGAGGTTACAGGGGTGTCGCGGGGACACCGAGGCCTGGGGCGGGTGCAGAGGCCGCCGCGGTGACGTGGGGGGGCCGACGAGGTCTGGTACCTGGCGCAGAGGCAGCCGAGTTGATGCCGAGGCCTGGGGCAGGCACAGAGGCTGCCGGGGTGACACGGGGTGGGGAAGATGCTGAGGTCTGGTACCTGGCGCAGAGGCCGCCAAGGTGAAGCCAAGGCATGGGATGGGCCCAGAGGCCACCCGGGTGACGAAGGAGGATGCCGAGGCCCAGAGAGCGCGCAGAAGCCACCGGGGGAATGTGGGGGTGGGACCCCGAGGTCTGGTATCTGGCACAGAGGCTGCCGAGGTGATATCGAGTCCTGGGATGGACGGAGAGGCCGCCGGGGTGACGAAGGAGGATGCCGAGGCCTGGGGCCTGGCAAAGGTCTCTTTCTTAAGCAGCATACTAGGAACAAGCAACCATTCTATTATCCTTTATAGTGTGTGTACGCGTGCACATGTGCACACACACACACACACACACACACACACACACACACACACCTGTTTGAAATATTTCCCAATATTCTTTAGAAAAAATGTAAAAAGAAAAAACGGGTTTTGCTTTCATTATTCCCTTTATGCAGTAAAGTATGAGACCGTCTGAGAGGTCTGAGGCCCCTGAAGCAGTACTATACATGCAGAGAACACTTGGAATTTGCAGTAAGGAAGCTGTGCTTGATGTTTCTGAGAACTCATTTCTCAATTCAAAGCACTTTTCCCCATAATCTCTTCCTAAGTCTCAGGCAGGTGACTCTTCAATGAAAATGTGGAATGTAACAAGTATTTTGACTGGCTCTGTCAATTCACTGTTTTCTTGCCAGAAACTCTGCTGTAGCAAACATTTGTCAAGATGAAAAACTGAGCAAACGTAGTTCTGAAATGTTCCTGCTCATTTCTTTGGGTATGCTCGCTTCCAAGATGATGTATGCCAGAGAATTCAGCTTTCCTGGCTTTGTTCTTTCTTGGGGGTCGAGAGTGTTTTCTTTGTTGCCACTTTACTCATTTATTATTGAGCAAGTCACAACCTGTGTCTATTTGCTCATCAATTAAATGGCCATAATAATGAAGTATGTGATGGGAAATGTGTAATTATTCATCAATCACTCTGAGCAATACCTGGCACTTCATGTGTGCTATTTAAGCCTTAACTGTCATTATGCTGGTCATTTTCTGTATATTAGTTTTGAGCAAAATTTTGCAAATGGCAGCTTTTGGGTTAAACTGTATTTCCTCTTGTGAAAACAAAGTGGGCCTTTAACATTAGAAGCATAATTATGAATAAAACTTGAGCATATTATTTATTTTCTTTTATTTTGTGGCACTGGGGATTGAACCCAGGGGCATTCTACCTCTAAGCTACACTCCCAGTCCTATTTTTTATTCTTTATTTTTGAAACAGGGTCTCAGTAAGTTGCAGAGGGCCTCACTAAGTAGCTGAGGCTGGCCACGAACCCAGATCCTCCAGTCTCAGCCTCCCAGGTACCGGGATTACAAGCATGTGCCACCATGCCTGGCAAGAGTATATTGTAATTTAAATAATTCTTAGCTTGAATTTTAATTTTTACAGTGAATATTTTATATAAAACTGCTATTTGATCTTTTAAAATCTTAGTACTTAAATTATTTCTAGTCCCAAGATAACAATGTAAAGCTGGGCATGGTAGCGCACACCTATAATCCCAGTACTTGGGAGGCTGAGACAGGAGGATCACAGGTTTGAGGCCAGTCTCATCAAGTTAGTGAGGTCCTCAGCAACTTAGTGACACCCATTCCAAAATAAAAAATGAAAAGGGCTGGGAGCATAGCTCAGAGATAGAATGCTCCTGGGTTCAATCCCCAGTTCAAAACAAAGGAATGTAACAATACCATAATTTAAATTATATGGTTTATATAATATTATAACATTTTCTTTGATAATATGTGCCAGAGCCCACCGGCAAAGTCTATTGGTCCCTGAAACGGGGAGTGAGGATTAAGAAAAAACAAGAGAGAGAGACCAAAGATGGTTTCGGGAGGGCTCTCAGTCACACACCGCAGCAGCACCCGACTTTATTTAGCTCAGTCTTATATACCCTTTTAGAGCACCAGATGTATACAATGATAACATTAACAAGTAGATAAACAACATGTTAACAATCAGCATCCTTCCTCCTTCTTAGGTCAAGAAACGGTCAACTCCCTCTTTTAAGAGCTTCCTTCTATTGTGTCAGCAAATCCTGATCGGCTTATTTGGTAAAGCTTTTACCTCCTTAGGCTGATTATGCAACTTAGAGTCTAAAGATAAGAAAATGGTTCCCGACAGTTCCCCCTTTTTTATTTTTTAATATAAAGCCTTTAATCCTTTAATAAAGGTGCATTTGACTATGCCTGTCTTAGGTTGTTCTCTCCAAAGGATAAGCCTTACCCGTCATTGGAACATAGATGTAACTCATCCATGCCCTGTCTTAGGTTGGCTTATCTCAAGACAATCTTACCCATCTTTGACTTCCAGCCACTGCTCAGGGGTTTGTACGGAGCTTTATCCCATGCATCTTAGCCTTTACTTTCCATACAGTGCTGATAAAGTATCTTAGCAAAGTAGGAAGCAAACATAAACCCAGACGACCAAAGATTCCAAGACCCAGGACACCTCCCAGTAGAGAGGTAAATGATGACCAGGAGGGTAAGGTAGCTCTTAACTTATTTAAAATGTCTGCCGCAGTTCCTGCTGCATCAAACTTAAGCGGTTCAGTATTTTTAACAGGGATCATAACAAAAGAAGGTTGTTGAAGTACCATCACTCTAGTATCGTTAGACCTTACATATATACAGTTAGTAAGAGTACAATTTACACAACTAACATTAAAATAAGATTCATTAACAATTATTTTAACATTTCCTACTAGCAAAACTTAAGGTAAATTAACACATGCTGTAACAGGATCCTTTAAAGGGCAACCAGGCAGGTCTGTCCGGCCTTTCATCTTTGTGCAATTACTTAGTCCCTCCGGGTAGTATTTGCGGAGCAGGAACATAAGTCCAGTATATTTCAGCCGAGGTCATCTGTATGGACACCATCATCAGCCATATCCACCACAGGATCTTCATTCCTGAGCTCCTTTTGTGACATCCGTCCAGCAAACCACACCAGCCTCTCAGGAAGCCACCTCGCGCCCTCTTTATCCTGTGGAAAAACACACACATGCCCTTGCCCCCATATTAATACCAGGTCGGGGCCATGCCATTGTCCCGTACACGGATCCTTCCATCTCACTTGAGCATAAGTATCCTGAGTGCGTGGATGCCAAAATCTATCCGCACCAGAGCGGCCTTGCACATCCATATTCAAAAAATTTAAAATAAAGAGTGAATGATTCAAATAATTTTGTGGTGTCTGGGGGTACAATTCCCCCTTATTTATTTTTTGTAATAGTATTTTGAGTGCCCCATGAGCACGTTCCACAATTCCTTGGCCTTGAGGATTGTATAGAATACCGGTCTTATGCTCAATTTTAAATTGTTGACAAAAAGTTTTGAATGCCTTGCTTGTATATCCTGAGCCATTATCCATTTTTAATAAAGCCAGCCTTCCTGCCAAGGAGAAGCATTTTAAACAATGCACAATCATTTGCTTAGTTCCTTCCCCAGTTTGTGCAGTGGCCATAAGAAATCCTGAATAAGTGTCTATAGCAACATGTACATATTTCAGTCTACCAAATTCCGCTACATGGGTCACATCCATTTGCCATAAATGATTAGTTTTCAAACCTCGAGGATTAACTCCAAAATGCGGCACTGAAATGTATTCCGGGCAACAAGAACATTGCTTCACAATTTGCCTAGCTGCTTCCCTAGTAATTTGGAACTGTTTTCTTAACCCCTGACTGTTCTGATGATGCAAGGCATGAGATTGCTGAGCCAGGTCTATTTGAGACAGTCCTACTAATCAAGTACCTTGATTGGCCAAATCATTTCCTGCTTTTAAAGGACCAGGTAACCCTGAATGAGCTCTTATATGACCCACAAAACAAGGATGCTTCCTGTCATGAATGCATTGCTGGATCTGTAAAAATAGTTCTCTTACTTGAATATTAGCAGTCTCTACATAGGCAACAGTCTCAAGAACCTGTAAAACTCTAGCTACATAATGACTGTCAGTATATAAATTGAAAGCAACTGTGGCTAACTCTTGAAATACTGCAGCCACAGCTCTTAATTCTACTACCTGTGCTGATGCAGGAGCTGTTTTGAATGAAAAACATTTATTTTGAATAACATATGCTGCTTTTCCATTAGATGACCCATCTGTAAATACTAACATAGCATTTTTAAAGGCTCCTGTTTTATAATTTTTGGAAAAACTAAAGCATTATTATTTACAAATTGTAACAATTTATTTTTAGGATAGTGGTTATTAATCTCCCCTTCAAAAGCTGCAAAAGCAATTGCCCAAGAATCCACATTTTGAAATAACCAGTCCACTTGCTGTTTAGTGAATGGAACTCCTATCAAGGCAGGTTCTCTTCCAAAATATTTTCTAGATTCCATCCCAACCATTTGTACTAAGCATGCAACTGCCTCCCAATAAGGTGTTAAAACTCTGGAAGGAGATACAGGTAAATGGATCCACAGCAATGGCCCTTCTTGCCATAAAACAGCAGTAGGTGTATGGGCGGTAGATAATATATAAGCTGCCCAACTTTTGATATAATCCAAATATTGTACTTGTTGCTGTTCTATAGCTGATTCCACTACCTGTAATTCTTGCCTACCTTCCTTAGTTAAAGTCCTTTCTGATGTGGGATTAGAATCTCCTTTTAAAATATCAAACAGTGGTTTCAACTCCCCTGTGGAAATCTTTAAATGTGGACGAAGCCAATTAATGTCTCCCAATAATTTTTGAAAATCATTTAAGGTTTTTAGCCTATCTTTTCTAATTTGAATCTTTTGTGGCTTAATCACCTTAGGATATAGAATATGTCTTAAATAATTATATGGTGGCTCAGTTTGTACTTTTACAGGAGCAATGATTAATCCTTGCCTTTTTAAAGCCTCTTGAAAACAGGCATAAACAGCAAGCACTGTCCCTTCTTGCCTATGAGCCAATAAAATATCATCCATATAATGAATAATATATACCTGCCCATATTGCTTCCTCACCTTTGATACTGCTTGAGCTACAAACTTCTTTTTTTTTTTTGCGGTACCCCGGCCCTATTTTTTATACTTTATTTTGAAACCAGGTCTCACAAAGTTGCAGAGGACCTCACTAGGTAGAGAGAGAGAGAGAGAGAGAGAGAG
>PVJS01060728.1:0-11167 GCA_004027185.1 Glis glis | reverse complement strand
GAGAGAGAGAGAGAGAGAGAGAGAGAGAGAGAGAGAAAGAGAGAGAGCTGAGGCTGGCTGCGAACCCGGATCCTCCGGTCTCCGCCTCCCAAAGTACTGGGATTACAAGCGTGCACCACCACGCCCGGCTTTTCCAGATATTTTTTTATGAAAGTACAGGGAAATATGAATTTATACTCCATTCCCTTTTGGTAATATTCCATACAGGTTTATACCTTATTTTTTCATTTAACAATATGCTTTAGATTTTTTCCATATCAGTACACAATATCTGCTCTCTCAGTTTTTACTTTTTGATGCATGCTACTCCAGTACGTGGATGTGCCATAAGAATTGTTTTCTACTGGTGGACATTGAAGTTATTTACAGTCTTTTGCTTTTAAAATTAGTACTGCAGTAATTAACCTTGAACTTTGTTCAGTGTGCACATGTATGAATATATTAAGGACGCATGTTTTTAAGTGGATGGGATAAGGAAAAAGGTATGGATGTATGTAATTTTTATAGATATTGTCAAATTGCTTTCTAAAGAGATGGTACAATTGATAGGTTCTCCAGCAACATATGAAAGTGCCAGTTGTATATATATCCTTGATAATAGAAGATATTATCAAACTTTGCTATTGGCAAGGTTAATATAAGGTATGTTGGTGCCATTTCAATGTGAAATTCCATTATTTTAAAGAATTTGAATATTTTTCATATGTTTAAATTTTTTCCCTTTCTAGAGTGGTCAATACTTTTGCCCATTTTCCTATGGGATTTTAATATTTTTTATTGATTTGTAAGAGTTCTTAAATATATATTGGGAAATCCACTCTGTGTTTGTGATATGAGTTATTAACATTTCCCTAGATTATGATTTTTCTTTTGACTTTACTTGTGGTGGATTTTTCTATATAGAATTTATTTGGATATTGTGTGAGAGTTAAAGCCCTTTTCTACTTCTAAATTATAAAGTCATCTAAGAGATATTTTCAAGATGTACATTTAAAGTGCTGAAAATGGAAAAAGAGAAGTGGCCAAAGACTACCTCTGAATTTTTGAGTTTGAGAGTCTGGAGTGAATTTAATGACTAGAAACAAACATCTCTTATCTTTTCCAATGTTTTTCTTAGAGTACTTATGCATACTGATTTTGTTTCTCTAGAGCAGCAGAGGTAAGAAGGCTTTATTTATGAGAACAAGAATTATTGGCTGGGAAGTCATTACTGATGATTGGTTTTAAAATAGGGTTCCAGAGGATGTGAAGGCTTTGTGGGTTGAGAGCCCTTATTAACCAGAGGAGCTGTTTATTCATTGATGGTACAGATAATTATTTCACTTCTTGTATTTTGATCATTCATTTATTCACTTTACAATACTAATCGAATATCTGTTTTTTAAACCAGGTGTTATCAGTGCTGTGGCTCCAGCAATAAACAATTGCTCCAAGGTCTACCTGCTCACATAATTTGTATTATAGTTAAGAGTGAGAAATTAACATGCGCACAGATTGTGATATGTTCTGTGAAGGAGTTCAAAGAGAGATGGAGTCAGGAGTAACTGGAAGTGAGGACTTTTAGCACAGTCAGGGAAGGTTTCTCGGAGAAAGTGAGGATTTACTGGTATGGCAAAAGATAGAAGAGGAGTGGGGGCCTGAGCATGAGGATGGGGATGAAAGTGTGTTCAGGGCAGAGAGACTGGCAAAGGGCCTGGGGCAAGAATGGGATTGGTTAATTCTAAAAACAGAAGAGCAGATTTAACTGCAGCAGAAAGAGATAGTGCAGTAGAGCTGAGGATTAAGATCTGAGCCTTGAAGACTCTGGCAGTTTGGTTGATTTTAGGAACAAAGAGAAGCCCAGGAAGTGTTTAAATGGGGGAATGACATGATTTAATGCTAATTTATCATACCAGTTATGTTATTATGCCATGTAAGAAATTATGTAAAACAGATTTTGCCTTAAACAAATCTGAAAATAGTTCTTGCAGTCTATCTTTTTCTTTCTCTTTCTTTCTTTCTTTCTTTCTTCTTTCTTTCTTTCTTTCTTTCTTCTTTCTTTCTTTCTTTCTTTTTCTTTCTCTCTCTCTCTCTCTCTCTCTCTCTCTCTCTGTCTTTCTCTCTCTCTCTCTCTCTGTCTCCCTTCCTTCCTTCCTTCCTTCCTTCCTTCCTTCCTTCCTTCCTTCCTTCCTTTCTACCACCATCGTTGGCAACTTTAAATATCCTCCTGCTGGGTATGGTGGTGCACACCTGTAATCCCAGTACTTGGGAGACTGAAACAGAAGGATCGCAGGTTTGAGGCCAGCCTCAGCAATTTAGTGAGACCCTGTTTCAATATAAAAAAATAAAATTAGGATGGGGGTATAGCTCAGAGGTAGAATGCCCCTGGGTTCAATTTTCAGTACCACCATCAAAAAAAAATATCTCATTTTGGGGCACATGCCAAACTTTTAAAATTATAGTAAAATCAAACAATATCTGTGTTAGAGTATAAAGTCCACATTCTGTGGCATAGTATTTCTGGTTCCTCTCTCATTATTTCTCCTAATACTCATCCAGACACAGCATCTTCCAAAAGATTAGTATGCCAGTGGTTTGTAAACTTGTGTGCATCAGAATGACCTGGAGTTTTTTAAATATCACAAAGCTCAAACCACACCCCAATTAAAATCCCAGTCCCTAGGGTGGGAGCTGGGCATCTCTACTTTTGAAGCTCTCACAGTGACCTCAATTGCAAGCACGTTGGCACCTTGGCGTTTCAAGCCTCAGGGCCTTTACATGTGGCATCTCACTTACTTTCTTGCCCATTGGATGAATTCATCTGCTCTTTCCTTAAAGACCCGATTTAAATGCCAATATCTTTGAAACTTCTTTGATGCCTCCCACCCAATCCAAATCATATAGTCAACTAATTCATTTTCTGAGCCAGGCATGGTGGCACATGCCTGTAATCCTAGTACTTGGGAGCCTGGGACAGGAGGATCGCAGGTTCAAGGCCAGCCTCAGCAATTTAGCAAGGCCCTCAGCAATAGCAAGATCCTGTTTCAAAATAAAAAATAAAATAGGGCTAGGGGGTGTGGCTCTGAGGTGAAATGCCCTGGAGTCAAATCTCTAGTACCACACACACACAAGAAAAGAAAAGAAAAGAAAAAAAACCCTCAATACCTAGATACAATTTGCCACAGTAAAAGATATTTACGAACATAGAGGTTTTTAAAATTTTTTGACTTTTGCATACACTTTAGAACTTTCACAACTTAGACGATGACCTGTTAGTATTCTCAGGAGCTGTGTGGTCTTGCTTTTAAATTTTTCTATTGCTATCCACCAGAACCTTTGCACAGTGGCTGATAACCCGTTGGCTTCACCCACCTGGAAATCCACTTGTGCTCTAACTTTGACTGCAGCTCTGATTAAAACCTATTACAGATTACCATTTCCCTTGAAAACTAACATCACGAAGCATATTATTAAGGATGTCTGCATCCTTCTACCCTAACTGCTTCATACATATCCTTGAAATAGCAATTCTTTTCTTCAGAGGTTCTGCAGTTATCTCTTAAGTAGAAAGCTAGCTTACATCAGTCTTTTGAATCAGAAGATAATCGTGGAAAGACAAAACTCATGAATGTGTTAAGAGAAATACGGCTCTTACATGCCATCAAATGTGCTTATCCCTATCAGAAAATACCAGAGGGAGAGAAGATCGACAAGAGAAAAAGGAAAATTAAACAAGTAATAACATAAGCAGCTGGAGGAAGGGAAACAGGAGAACAGCTGAGGAGCAGGAGGAAAGGAAAAATGAAGTGTTTCAGTGAAAACCCATGATTACTGAAAAGCAATTTTTAATATGGCTAAAGCCTGTCTAATGATAAGAAGAGGCCTTAGCCACATTACTAAAAGAAAAGGAAAATTTTAAGTGCTAAATATAACTAATACAGAATCAAGAAAAAGAGGATATAAGCTGCTTCTTAAGCTGTATCATAATGAATGAAATTTAATCATAATTGAGGACTACCTAAAACATAATTTTCATTGTGAATATTGGGATATTGCTGGGTAGAAGATGAATAAACACTAAGATGTTAATCCTCTTTAAAAGTAGTGCTGTATAAAACTAAATGCCACCAAATTGGCTCTGTATGGTTGTGCCTCCATCTGATAGGCTGTTGGTCTTGTATTGTAGCAGGGTTAATGATTATAAATACCATGGAATGAAAATGGTTGGCATCATATCTGGTAGATACGATTAGCAGTAGGCATGTCAGTCAGCTTTTTGTTGCTGTGATAAATGACTTAAAGGAGGAAGAATTTATTTTGTCTCACGGTTTCAGAAGTTTTAGTCCCTGGTCACCTGACTCTGCTTCTGGGCCCCTGATGAGGCCATCATGGTGGGGAGTATGCACTGGAGCAGAGATTCTTGCCTCATGGCAGTAGAAGGCAGAGAGAGAGAGAGAGAGAGGGGGGGGGGAAGGGGCCAAGTGCCAGGCATGATACAAGGACACACTCCCAGTGATGACTCCCTCTAACTAGGTCCCACCTCCTACAGTTCCCACCTCCTCCCAATAATGCCATCAGATTATGAATCCGTCAACAGAGTAATCACTGATGAGGTCAGAGCCTCATGATCCAATCACCTCCCCCAAACTCCACCACTGAGCATTGCCCCATTAGGCACCAAGCCTGCAACACATGGGCCTTTGGGGGACATTCCAGATCTAAGCCATAAGTGGACTTTTAAGCTAGTTTTGAATAGTGTGGTATCATATTGCTAAATAAAAACCACCCTGAATCTAGTGACTTAATATGAGAAATAGTTATGCTGTACCATAGTTTCTGAGGCTCAGGAATCTAGCGTGGCTTAGCAGGGTTGTCATGTCTCAGGGTCTTTCATGAGGTTGGTCCATCAGTTTCCGTCATCTGAAGGCTTCGATGGGGCTGGAGGATCCACTTCCAAGTGTACTCACGTGACTGTCAGTGTTAGCAGGAGATTTCCTTTTTTGGTCACCAGGATTCCATAGGGCTGTTTCTAATATTTCAGTTGACTTCCCCCCAGGGATGGGCGAGGGTGCGAGGAAAGAGGGAGAACACATCCAGTGAAAAAGCCACAATAGTAAATATCTTTTATATCCTACCCACAGAAGTAAAATGCCATCACTTTTGCTGTATTTTATTGGCCACTCAGATCAGCAGCCTCAGTACAGTGAGGGAGGTCTAGTCAGCTCAGGCTGTCATAGCAAAAATACCACAAACTGGGTGACTTAGACATTTATTTTCTCACAGTTCCAGAGACTAGAAGTCCAAGATCAAACCAAATTTGGTTTCTGGTGAGAATAATCTTTCTGGCTTGCTGATTGCTCTATTCTTGCTATATTCTCATATGTCCTTTCCTCATGGGGGGGGGGAGAGATTCAATTCCTATCTCTTCCCCTAGTTAAAAGGACACCTTATACCCCACCCTCATATCCTCATTTAAGCCTAATTACATCCTTAAAGGCCCCTATCTCCAAGTACAGTCACATTGGGAGTTAGGGCTTCAGGATATGAGTTTTGAGGCGGCACACCTCAGTCCTTAAAGAAGGGAGCCATGCAAGGCTATAAAGGCCAGGAGGCAGGGCTCTTTGGGGGCCGTGTTGGGTGCTGCCTGTTACAAGTGCACTGGTGGTGATGCCTGCTGGACTATCTCCTGGCATGATGATTTTTTTCAAAACAAACTCTTTGGAGTTGACTTGGGAGTTGTTTTATATCACACTTTTTTCAGGCCACTTATAAAAAATATGGAAGCATTATTAATACTGTTCTTTAAAATGTGAACATTATAAGTATATAACATAATTACATGTGTATTCATTGTGTGCACACCTACTGAAATACATATGTACTTATGTGTAAATAAATAGTGAAGGAATCATCTAGTTTTAAAACCATACTGTCCCATCACTGTTTTCAGTAATATCCTCTGCATTCCTATGAACATGATCTACTACATGCTGAAAGAGTAGATAAAGCTCACTAGGTACTTTATTCATTTTTTGATAGTAAAGTAATTAAAATACGTTTTTTAACAACAAAATGGTCATGAGGGTATGGATATTTCCTAAGTTCTGAGGTGCTGATTTTGTTTCCTAAGGAGTCTAAAACCAAACATTTATTAAGTACCTATTGCATATACATGTTGCCATACATTGGGACAAAAAGAACAATAAAAAGAGATAGGGGCTAGGGTGTAGTACAGTAGTAGAGGGTGTGCTTAGCATGCACAGGGACCTCCATTCAATCCCCAGCACGAGAGAGAGAGAGAGAGAGAGAGAGAGAGAGAGAGAGAATAGAATATCTCTCCCATATGGAATTTGCCATTTGAAAAAAAGCCTACTAAAATTAAAAATCTCCACTTATAATTTCTGAATTGCAAGTGTACCCAATTAATTGTTCTTGAAAATCAAAGGATATGCAACATGTTTAAGACAAAAAATAAAATTAAGAAAGGATGAGCTATAAAACATATCAGAAAGATATTTTAGAGAAGGACAAGCAGTCTACCAAAGAACAATATTGGATAAAGATCTGTTTGGTTTGTTGTTTAAAAATCATTATGTAATATTTAGACAAGCAGAAAAGAATGCAGAATACTAAAATGAAAATCCATTACTGACTAGGCAACTTTAATAGATCTTCAACATTGCCATATTTGCTTTTATTTTTTTCAGAAATTAAAAATTATTGCTACATTTGGAGACCACAATGTACTGTTCCCTGGCCATATTTCTCTTTTTTGTTCTTCAGAGAATGCATATTTTTATATATATATACTTCTATTGGTGCATTATAGTGTCACATCATAAAGTAGTTCATAGTAATAGTGACATACATGCATACAGCACTTAGTGAGTTTTCCCCTGGCTCCCTCCCCACTCCACCCCTTCCCCATATAAGATATTGAGATTAGCATTGGTATTCTTACATACGTATATAATATCAGTGGAAGTGATTGCTTCATTAATCCTCCTTCTCCCCCCCTCCCCAAGAATTCTTCCCCCACTTAACTGGAGTTTCTCTATCCAGAGGATACATATATTCTGAATTATTTTATTATCCACTGATAATATTTGTATTGTTCTATCAACAACATATGGTATGGCTTGGCATGTTTTCAATAATTATATTAATTATCTCATGCTGAGCATATGATTTTGTTTCCTTACTTTTATTGGTCAACATGATTTTAAGATTTACTCCTCCCTGTATTTACTTCTAATTCAATTTTATTCCTATATGGTCATCTATTTTGAGTGTGGCACCATTTTTCCATTCTCCTGTTAGTAGACATTTGCTGTATTCAGTTTCTCACTCTATATTTTGTAGCTTACTTTCTCTGCTCAGCATTGTATTTTTGAGATTTACCCATAATGATGAGTATAAATCTATCTTCTTTCTACCACATACTACTACTAGTTCATTACTAGTTGTAATTATTGCATAGTATTACAGTGCTGAAGTGGATATTCCTTGACATGACTTGTGATAGGTGAGTGTAAGAATTCCTCCAGTGTGTATATATGGTAGTGGAATTACTATTAATAAAGCACATACACATTTTCAACTTTATTTGGTATTGTCAACTAGCTCCTAAGGTGGTGGTGGTGGTTCTATATGGCAAGAAGATGGGGTATTGTTGTCAGACTTGGTTAATGTTAATCTCATGGATTTAAAATGATACCTCAGTAATATTATTAGCATTGATATTATTATTTGCCCTTCTCTGACTACTAGTGAAGCAGAACATCTTTTCATATTTATTGGTCATGCTGGCTTCTTTTTCTTTGATTTTCTTATCTAAATCCTTTACCCATTTTCTATGAAGTTGCTTGTGTTGTCTGGACCATGAGATGCTCAAATATCTGGTAAAATATTATTTCTGGATACATCTGTGTTGGTGCTTCCAGAAGAGATGAGCATTTGAATTGGTAGACTGAGTCAGAAAGATTCCCCCTGTTAGTGTTATTATCCACTCCGATAAGGGATTGAATAGTACAGAAAGGCAGAAAATAGGGGATTTTTTTTTTTTTTTTTACCTAACTGCTGGAGTTAGGACATTGGCTTTCTCTTGCCCTCAGATCAGGACTTTTATGTCAGTGCTCCTGGTTATCAGGCCTTTGGATTTGGACTAGACCTACACCTCCAGCTTTCCTGGGCCTCCAACTTGCAGATCACAGATCATGAGCCTTCTCAGCCTCCAAAGAGCCAATACCTTATTTTACACACACACACACACACACACACACACACACACACACACACACACCCCACACACACAGGTGGTCTCTAACTTGCAATGGTTCAACTAATGATTTTTCACCTTTAAGTGAAGTAGATGCACATTCAGTAGAAACCACATTTCAAATTTTGAATTTTGATAATTTCCTGGGTAAGTGATATTCTGTATAATACTCCTTTTTGATGCAGCAGCAACAAATCACTCATGTGATCACAAGGATGAACAACCAGCTCCATAGTGAACTGTGTTGCCAGAGTTATTTGGATACAGGTATTCAAAACATTAAATGAAATAATCAATTCTTTATTATAAAATAGGTTTTGTGTTAGATGATTTTGCCCAATGGTAGGCTAATGTAAGTGTCTGAGCATGTTTAAAGTAGGCTAGGCTAGGCTAAGCTGTGATGTTGGAAGGTTAGATGTATTAAAGTGTGTTAAGAACTGAAAATCAAGAAGGTAATACGACTTATAGTAGTGAAACAAATATGTAGAAATAAATTGACCATAGCCGGGCGTGGTGGCGCACGCTTGTAATCCCAGTACTTTGGGAGGCGGAGACCAGAGGATCCGGGTTCGCGGCCAGTCTCAGCTCTCTCTCTCTCTCTCTCTCTCGCTCTCTACTTAGGCCCTCCGCAACTTCGTGAGACCCGGTTTCAAAATAAAGGATAAAAAATAGGGCCGGGGGCGTAGCGCGGAGGTAGATGCTCCTGCGTTCAATCCCCGGTACCGCAAAAAAAAAAAAAATAAATAAATAAATTGACCATAAAGGTGAACGATTTTTATAATGAAAACTATAAAACATTGATGAAAGAAATTGAAGAGGACACAAAAAATTAGAAAAACTCCCATCTTTGTGAATTGGAAGAGTAAATATTATTAAAATATCCATGTTACCCAAGGTCATCTACAGATTCAATGGAATCCCTATCAAAATATAAATAAAATTCTTCATAGAGCTTAGAAAAACAATCCTAACATTTTCATGGAACCACAGAAATCCCAAGTAGCCAAAGCTTTCTTGAGAGAAATATTTATCATCTCTCTATCATCCATCTATCTATCTATCTATCTATCTATCTATCTATCTATCTATCTATCATCTATCTATCTATCTATCTATCTATCATCTATCTACCCATCACAAAGCTACAGCCATCAAAACAGTGCTGATATGAGCATAAAAGCAGAAACATAGACCAATGGAATAGAGAAGTAAACCCACACATCTATAGGCAACTGATTTTTGACAAAAATGCTAGAAAGATGCATTGGATAAAAGTCTTAAATTAATGGTGCTGGGAAAATTGGGTATCCACATGTAGAAAAATGAAATTAGACCCTCTCACCAGTTACAAAAATCAATTCAAAATGTATTAGAGACTTAAATGTGAGACCTGAAATGATGAAATTACTAGAATAAATCACAGAATCAGAACACTGGAATAGATAGTGACATTTTGGGCAAGACCTAAAGCACAGGAAATAAAAACAAAAATAGATAGTATGATTACATCAAACTAAAAGCTTCTTCTCGGCAAATAATCAACAGAGTGAAGAGACAATCTACAGAATGGAGAAAATATTTGCAAACTGTACTTCTGATTCCAAAAACTCAATAGCAAAAAATGTAAATTACCCCATTTAAAAATGGTTAATGAACCTAAATAGACATTTCTCAAAAGAAGACCTACAAATGGCCAATAGGTATATGAAAAAAAATGCTCAATCTCACCAGTCGTCAGGGAAATTCAAATCATGAGTGGATTCCTCACACCACTTAGCCTATATGGTCAGCCTCAACCCAACCCTGTTAGCATCCTAGACTTTCTATGTTGCATGCTAGACCATTCTCTGCTTTCTCTGTTCCTCTGCTAGGGTGCTAGGGTATAGGGCACAGTTACAATGAAACACAGAGGACTTCCCACCTGCCACCCCATATATTTCTATTTCTATCAAATCTATCTATTTTTGTTAAAGTGTTTTTCCAACTCTTACATATATTATCTAATTCACACAACACCATAATTCACACAACACCACTATGGGGAGTTTATTATTTTTCTATCTTATAGATAGGGAAACTGAAATGAGACACAGAGAAGTTAAGAAACTAGCTCCTGGTTACACTGCTATTACACTGCTAGGTAACACAGGATATCTGAACCCAGGCAGTCTGACATTAACTGCATTCTTAACTTTTATAACGTATCATCTCCTGGCCAGCCCTTAAATACTGCATTCCAATGTAACATGAAGGATAGCAAGTTAGTCTTTATATCAAAGCATTCTAGATTAGCTTCTTGTAATGGAAAGAAATTTAATATTCTGTATACTGAACATAAATGATCCAAAAATGGAAAAGAGTTTGTATACTATTTGGCAATAAAATACTTTGCAGCACATTTTATGCCTACTTGGGCATAAAATTAAATGTGATGTTTCTCTCAATATTTACAAGAATAGTTCTAATATGTCGCCCTCATAAATAATTCGAGGGGAAATGTGCTTATCTAGTAAGCAATTGGATATCTCCTTTTGGATCTCCCCAGGAACCCAATCTCAGCATTTAAAAAACTGATCTGATTATTATTCCTTCAAAAGTTTTCTCTCTCAATGAATAGCATCACCAGCCACCACTTTCCTAAGCAGAAACCTAGCCAGGATCCATGCAGCCCCTCACCCAAAAGTCACTTTGTAGGACGGTCAAACTCTGCTCCTTGACAATCTTTCTTGCTTCATAATTACTTTTCTTTCAGTCTTAACACATTCCCCACACTACTGTTTTTTTCTAAAATACAAACCTTATCATCCTGTCTCTCCCCTGTTTAATATCTGTGAATTGTGTCACTGTGTAACCTGGGCTTTCAGGTTTGCCTTTCCAGATGTCCTTTTTGTACTTTTTGTGTGTGTGTGT
>PVJS01060727.1:0-11173 GCA_004027185.1 Glis glis | reverse complement strand
TCTCTCCCTCTCTCTCCTTAGTGAGGCCCTCTGCAACTTTGTGAGACCCGGTTTCAAAATAAAGTATAAAAAAATAGGGCCGGAGGTGTAGCGTGGAGGTAGAACACCCCTGGGTTCAATCCCCGGTACTGCAAAAAAAAAAAAAAATTGAGCAAAATTTGAATCGATCCTTCACCAAAGAAAAAATCCATATGACCAATAAACCCATGAAAGGCAGGCACTTCATGACTAAGAGGAAAGACGGACTCAAACCACAGTGAAGCACCACTGCACACCAATCATGCTGGTAAAAATGTAAGTCACATTTTGACAAAAATAGGGTGTTGGGAACTCTCATTGTTGGTGGGATGTAAATAGTGACATCTACTTTGAAAAATGGCTTGGAATTACCTGGTAGAAGAGACACACCCCCATAATAGAGAACTCCATTCCTGGACCTATTTCCTGAAGTAACCCATACATGTGGGTACCAAAAGAGGTGCACAAGATTTGTGAAGCAAGAACCCCAAACTGGAAAGAGACCAAATGTCCAGCCGGGTGTGGTGGCACATGCCTATAATCCTAGTACTTGGGAGGCTGAGACAGGAGGATCGCAGGTTTGAGGTCAGCCTCAGCAACTTAGCGAGACCCTGTTTCAAAAGAAAATATAAAAAAGAGCTGTAGTCACATAAAACATGGGGATGAATCTTGCAAAGACAATGTTGGATGTAGGAAAGAAAATGTGACAATGCATACAACATGTTTACAGTTGCATCAAGTTTAAGAACCAATAAAACTAAACCATAGCGTTTATAAGTTGCATACACAGGTAATACAACTATGAAGAAAACCCAGGAGGTAACTGCCATGAAATCCAAAATAGTGGCGGAAGGGGGGATAAGCAGTATCAGGAAAGAGGGGGCTCCCTTGATACTGAAAATACTCCACTCCATAATCTGGGTAATACTTACTGCTATGGCCTGAATGTATCTCCCCCAAATCCCTCTGTTGAAATCCTAACCCCGATGTGATGTCTCAGGAAGTGGGGCCTTTGGAGGTGACATGATCGTGAGGGCAGAGGTCACAGAAATGGGATTAGTTCCCTAATAAAAAAAATCCAAGAATAAACCCGCCTTGTTTATAAGCCCCCTGTGTCTGATAAATTGTTACAGCAGCCCCAACAAACTAAAACAAGTGTTTTCTTTATATTCATTCCTCATTGCAAATTTTAGCTAATGCACTTCTGAGTGTGTTATATTTAACAGTGGGAAAAAAATGAAGAAATAGTTGTGGTGCCTACCCCAAGAACGTTACAATCTAAAAGAGAAACACACAGGTTAATAGATACTTAGAATGCAATGGAACAGTTACAGGAAGTACAGGGAGAGCAGGGGGAAGAGGACACCCGAGTCCTCCCTGGAAGATGCAGGAGGGCTTCTCAGCAGACACTCAACAGATAGACGGACACTGCCCAATCGACCAGCACAGAGAACGTCCCGTAAGAAGGAAATATGTGCAGAGAGGCAGGAGATAAGGGAATCGGGTTAACGCAGTCCAAACTATTGGGGGTGTGGAATGCAAGCTGTCGGGAGGCGGTGGGACACGGAGAAGAGAGGTTACGGAGGGGTAAGCCATTAGGAGACCAGGGAAAGAAGCCCAGATTGTGTGTCTGGACAATGGGAGGCCACTGGAGAATTCTGAGCTGGATCAGATGGGATGGGAATTGTGTGTTATGAAGACCACTGTTGAAGTGAGATGCAAGAGGGCTTAGACCTGGTGAAAACTGGAGTCACAGAGTGGCCAGGAGGGGAACTTCAAAGGTCCTGGTGAGCCATAGTAAGGCTCTGCACCGGCAGCACCATCAATTAGATAATGAGGCCGGAGAGAGAGAAGACTGGAGTCTGACACCCAGATAAGGCAGGGACCCAGAAAATGAGGGTGGGCATATGGGAAACAGTCCTGTGGTTTCCACTGTGGACATGTTGAGTGTTAGGGGCCCGTGGACCAAGCAGGTGGGAATGCCACACTGTCACACCTGTGGGCTATAAGCTCCCGGAAGACCGGGCTGTAGCTGAATTCCTGGTGGAGGTGGGATGTTCCCAGATGGCACCGAGTGAAGAATGAAAGGACCATTGTTAACGGGGATCATAAAAGGTGAGCCCACAAGAGGAGCTGAAAAGAAGGAGCCACATAGCCGGGCGTGGTGGCGCATGCTTGTAATCCCAGTACTTTGGGAGGCAGAAACCGGAGGATCCGGGTTCGCGGCCAGCCTCAGCTCTCGCTCTCTCTCCCCCCCGCCTCTCTCTCTCTCCTTAGTGAGGCCCTCTGCAACTTCGTGAGACCCGGTTTCAAAATAAAGCATAAAAAATAGGGCCAGGGGCGTAGTGCGGAGGTAGAACGCCCCTGGGTTCAATCCCCGGTACCGCAAAAAAAAAAAAAAAAAAAAGAAGGAGCCACAGAGGCCAGAGGAAACCTAGAAAGGAGGAAGGTTGCAAGGAGCTCTGGATTCAGAAAGTCCTGAGAAATCAGGACTTGACTAACCCAGAAGGCGCACTGAGCCCGGAAGCAGGCTTCCTCTAGGCCAGAACAGGGACACGTCGACAGGGGCAGTAGCTCCACCCATGCTAGCTTTCCTGTTCAGTTATTTTTCTATTATTTGGGAAGCATAATGTAATACATTCTATAATAAAACATCTGAAAAACAGAAAAGCATGAAGGAACAAATATCTACCACTTACATCTGGCATATTTCATTATGGCCTTTATTTCCTTTAGAAAATTGATAACATGATGTGGACTCATTTTTATAGCTTTAGTTTGCAGGGTGGGGGGTCTGTATAGTTGAAAACAAAGCCAACTCTTAGAGGGAAGGGGGATGGGGAATTTTCCATGTGGCTAAGGGTTGGCTTAACCGTACAGGGAAAGGAAAGTGAGAACTAAATAGAAACGTGTGACAGGCTTGGCACATGGAGGGGGCTGTGGTCCAGACAATATTAGACACCAGAAGTCTGCAGCTGTGTCACCGGGCACCACTGGGTGGCTTGTTCCAGCATGTTCAACAGTCCACATAAAAGCCAAGGAGGAGGGTAGAGTAAGCTGAAGTCAGTTTTCCCTGGCAACCAGCGCTGGTTTTGTAATCCTCATCCAAGTCCTATAAAATCGTTAATGACACTTTTACAGATGAAGAAATTGAAGGCTCCGGGTGGTGACTTGCCAGATATTGCACAGAAAGAGAAAGGCAGAGAACAGCGCTCCAGCCCAATGCTCCATCCACACTAGTGCAGCCGCCCCTTATAGCCAACGGGACCAGGAATCTTGTAGGTAAATTGACCCAAGCTCTGGGATAAGAGATCGGATTAATAAAGTGTCCTTGTCATTAAGGAAAAGCACACAGGCTACTGATGTGAGTAGAGAGGTGAAGCTTTACCTTCAGAATAAAAGTGGTCCCTTAATGAAATTTCTATTTCCATTGAACAGTCTGTGGAGGGGCAGGTACTGTGCTACCTGCCTCAGGATAACAACAACAACAACAAAAAAAGTCCTCACACTCAGAATGGAGCCATAGTGAAAAACTGAGATAATTTATCTGACTACCTGGTCTTCAGCTCTTAAAAACAGAAAATTTGTCATCAGTAAATATGAGGGTTCAGAAAACAGAGTAAAGACCCATTCGCTTTGTCCTGGTGCCCCCTGTATCTACATCTCCCTGTCTGAGCTTAATTTCACATCCCTGGCTGGCTTCTCCTTTCCTTCCCTCTGTCCCCAGACCCAGAGATCTAGCGCGTGGTCCCATGGCCTCCGCTCCTCTGAGCCTCCGTTTTTCCAGCCTCTGCACTGACCCCACCCCTTTCCCACCCACAGGAGGATGGCTCTGCAGTCAGGAGGATCACAGGCCAGTCTCAGCAACTTAGTGAGACCGTTTCAAAACACATGCCTGTAATCCCCATACTTGGGAGGCTGAGACATGAGGATCACAGGTTCAAGGCCAGCCTCAGCAACTTAGCAAGACCCTCAGCAATCTAGCGAGACTATGTTTCAAAAAATAAAATGGGCTGGGGGTGTAGCTCAGAAGGTAGAATGCCCATGAGTTCCCCAGAACCAGGGAGGGAGGGAGGGAGGGAGGGAGGGAGGGAGGGAGGAAGGAAGGAAGGAAGGAAGGAAGGAAGGAAGGAAGGAAGGAAGGAAGGGCGAGCCAGCTCTGCCACCTACAAGCTGCATGTCCTTGGGCGAGTTACTGAGTGTCTCCAGGGCTCAGATTTTCCTCCTTTGTAAAATGTGGTTGATAACAGCACCGACCTCATGGGATTGTTGGGAATTGAGATGTATGAAGAGTTTAGAACAGTGCCTGACCCGCAGCGTACACTCAGTAGACGTTGAAGATCACCAGCATCATTTTAACAAGTATGAACAGGGTTATCACCTGCCTGATATCAATGAGTTTAACATCTACACGGCTACGTTGGAATTATCATTAGCCAAGCTTGTATATGCTATTTAATCTATGGGATGGATTCAAGCAAATTGTTAGCAGCCCAACATGAACTTCTATGTTTTCTTTAATATATAAACTTTTGATATTTAACTATGATGTGTCTTAAACACATAACACTAGGTTAGATATTTAGCTACCTGTGTATTCATCTGAATCTAAAGAATTCACTGCCACTGTAAGTGCTGACCATGCAGAAAATTCTGTCTCTTTTGTAAGAGGTCTGGGGATCCCCTGCAATTGAAATACCTGCTGACCCTTTTATCTCCTCATTTATCCAAGAAAATTGACATATTAATTGTCCTGCTTCCTTTCTTCTATGTCAAACACTATTATCCCATAACATTAGGTTTTAAAACTTTTATTCTGGGTCACAATATTGCTTGCCCCTCTAAAGCTATGGCTACATAGAATCAAAATGTCTTTATGAAAAACGATAGTCATTTAATTTCCAAATGTTTAAGCTGCTGGATGAACTTTTCCTCTTTACTCCAATTTCTGTCAGTGTGTAGACATCACCTGTATTGTAAGTAGACACATAAAATACACCTAAGCTTAACACATGACCGGGGGCACAAGAAAACATTGAGCTGAAGGAGAGGAGGACAAAATTAGACAACCCACTCATTATCAAGAACATTGTAGGCTCTGGGAGGCTGAGACAGGAGGATCACAGGTCTGAGGCCAGCCTCAGCAACTTAGAGAGACCCTCAGCAACTTCACAAGACCCTGTCTCGAAATGAAAAATAAAAGGGGCTGGGCTGGAGCTTGAAGGTAGAATGCCTATAGGTTCAATCCCCAGCCCTGCCCCCCCCCCGAGAATGTTGTAGGCTCAGGAAACTTCAATGGTGCTGTTATTGCAATTGTTAAGAACAAGAGCTTGCTTTCGTGGTACCCAGGGCTAGACTCTGTTATTTCATCTGCCACCATCTATTGTGTTTATTTTTCTTTCTGGCAGGTTCCTGAACACCAGAGCGATCATATTTTCATTATCTTCCTGCTTGTCTGGTACCTACCAGGACCTAGTGAATATACGGACAAATGAACAAATTTTTTATTTAAATTTATTACATAAAATCTTCAGGTGATTTACTCAATCATTTCAGTTTTCAATCATCCCTTATACTAAGCTACTTTCCATTTTACAAATAGAAAAATCTGTGATCTCATTTGGGGATAAAAATAACTTACTAAAATCAGTTTAAAACTGACAGGTATTAAAATATTTAGATGGATGCCTGAATAAAAAGATACCTCACTTTAATCAAAACTCTTAATTAAATACTAGCAAGGTTTATGCCGGCCGGCCGGCCAAGGTAACCAGCGAGCAGGGCCAGGCTTTCACACCCCTTTCCTACCAGGAAATCACAGCACCGCAGAACGTCGCACGCAGTGCTGAGCTAGGTGAATGCAGGTGGGTCCTCGGACTCTCAGCCATCCTCTGCTCTTGGATCCAGATTCACTGCCTCCATTTTCCTGCAAATGACATAATTTTGTCCTTCTCTATGGCTGAGTAAAATTCTTTTGTGTGTATAGACTGTTTTGTAATCCATTCATGTGTTGATGGACTCCTAGGCTGGGGGAGGGAGGGGGTGGGATCCGGCGGGAAACATACCAAGTGTTGTGTGCACGTATGTTCCTATCTATACCTCCTTATGATGTACAGTTACAATGCACCAATAAAAGTATAAAAAAATTTAAAGATTCACTGCCCCTGCCTGCTTTTCCACAGCCAAAATTTTCTTTAGCTAGCTTGAAAATAAATGGCTTGCAAACCCGACTGAGTCAATAAGAAATATCATTGTGAACCATAAACATGACGATTCTGCCACCGCCTTCAGGGAAGAGAGCTGGGCACGGGGAAGGGCAGCAAAGCAGGCTGAGGACCTGGGGGAGAATGAAGGAATGGAGTGCGATATGGAGTGCGATACACTCATTCTCCCTCTTTCCCCTCGACACACACACACACACACACACACACTCGCTGATGTGGACTAGATGCCAGATACTGTGATAACTACTCTTCTTATAGTAGCTCAACTAATTCTCCACAGTTTATGGATTTTGATGTTCTGAATCAAAATGTGTCATATTCAACAGTATCTTAGCCGTATGTCAGAGTCTAGGAGCATTTTTCCTCCATCAAAATCACAAGCATCTTACCACCAATGTTGTCTTCGATTGGAAGGAAGAGAGCATTCTCTCTATATCCCACCTAATGAGTGGTAGATCAAGCAAATGAACTCAAATGCATTTTACTTTTTAAAAGCCTATGCCTCTAACTTTATGATATGAAATAAATATTTTCCTCTTGTCCAGGGTAAATTATTTTACCCTTATAAGCTTCCACTTATCAATTATTGTCAGTGGGGAACAACTAAAGAGAATATTTTAAAAATCCAAACCTTGAAGATAACAAAATTTAAATGGCCTGAAAATAGACAAAATAGTAAGTATATATTCTCACAAACTGTATATAAATCTACAAAGAATACAACACAAGATGTGTCTTTCTTTTTCATAAATCTCAATCTCACTGTTGTGAAAAATCTCAGGAATCCCTTCACAAACAACAAACTGGGTCTATCAGTAGGATTAATGTATGGTAACCTTTGTCTTAGAATTTGGTGGCTGTTTTAATACAGAGAACAAACTATTTCTTTAAATCCATAATATTTCACACTATGAGTTCAAGCCGAATTGGACTTCAGATTGGCAGCCAAAGAGTGCAGAACTGACCAGCATCCATCACAGTCAGGTTCCAGTACTTGAAGACAAGCCCAGAGATGTGGTAGAAGAATTTATAGGAAGTTCACTGAGAAATTCTGCTGGCAGAGTAGCTAGCCTAACCCAGGGCTGTTGCAGATCATTGGTCTCAAGTCCTCCCCTCCAGAGCCTCCGTCCAAGGAGACAGAGTTGGAAGTAGACTTCATGGACCTCAGCTTCCTTTTTTTTTTTTTTTTTGCGGTACCGGGGATTGAACACAGGGGCGTTCTACCTCCGCGCTACACCCCCGGCCCTATTTTTTATACTTTATTTTGAAACCGGGTCTCACAAAGTTGCAGAGGGCCTCACTAAGTAGAGAGAGAACCTCAGCTTCCTGTCAAGCACCCCGTGACGGCCACAGAGTGGCTCAGATGGGACAGCCTGCAGCTAACCCATAGAGAAGGCTCTGGAATTTCTAGCATGACCTTGACGAAATGATTAATAAAGGCTTTCAGAGGCATTACACACTTCTAAAAACTTCAGCCCCCATGCCTGCAGCCTGGAGATATCTCCACAAAGCCCAGATTTTGCTTCTCTTTGGCCCGGCAGATCTCATTCGCACAGAATAACACTGTCTCCAATGCTTGGCCAACACAGGGAGACACTGCAGCAGGAGAGAAATATGAGAAGCCCGCTCTTGGGAACTCAACGTCTTGGGAGCACTGAAGGAAAGGTAATAAAGAGGAACACTCAACAGAGAAAACAGCTGCGCTTTTCATTTCAGGCGTCTGCCCAGGTCTGGCTGAAATAATGCATAAGCGCAAATGCCGAGCTGTGTCATGAAAGGGACTCTAAAATCAAATTAAATTAATATTTCATCTTTTATGGCTTACAAAACTAAAAGAGTTTTCTGCATTCAGGCAATAAAACCACAAAAGACAAAAACAAGTTGAAATGATGAAGTACAAAACTCGGGGTGTTCACTTCCTTTCCTGGCTCTGGGAAACTGAAGGTGTGACGTTTTAAACAAATTCCTGCAGGAATTCCTGGGGACAGGGCAGGCCTTTTGTAGGGGAAATTTCACAGGAAAATAAGAGTACTTTATTAACTTTTTTTTTTTTTGTATTGGGAATTGAACCCGGGGGAATTCTACCTCCAAGCTACAGTCCCAGCCCATTTAATTTTTTTGTTTTGGTGCATTATAGTCTCACATCACAATGGAAATCAAATTGACATTAACATACATGCACGCAGCACTTGGTGTACCCCCTTCTCTCCCCCCAACACAGAATACTAAGATTGACATTGGTATATTCTCATATGTTAATATGGTCGATGGTAAAAATTCCATTAATGAACTTCATTCTTCCCCTTCCCCTTCCCTTAGATCAGTGCCCTGACTTCACTGAGGCTTCTCCACTGTTGTCTGGAGGCCCTTTTGTATCCTCGGTGCTCCCTAGCTTGCACATATTAGAGAAGACATGTGACCCTTCTCTTTCTGTGATTGGCTGATCTCAGAGGCCCTTCAGGCAAGAGCCATTTTCTACCTGCAGTTTTCAGCTTCTCCTCTATCCGAGGTTGTCCAAACCCAGCAGCTCTCAGAACTTTCCCATGGAGAAGGTTGATCATCATTATGCCCATTGATAGCTGACCTGCTGAAACCTGGCGAAGCTCCCCTTCCCCTGGGAGGAGCTGGGGAGTAAGCAGATCTGAAAACTGTTTATCTGATTTCTTTCTTTCCCTTCCTTTTCTTGCTTTTCATCTTTCTGTGGTGCTGGGAGTAGAACCCAGGGGCATTCTACCTCTGAGCTACACCCCCAGCCCTATTTTTTATTCTTTATTTTGAAACAGGGTCTCACTAAATTGGGGAGAGCCTGCCAAGGGCTGAGGCTGACTACGAACCTGTGATCTTCCTGTCTTGGCCTCCCAAGTACTGGGATTACAAACATGCGCCACCACACCCAGCTTTTATTTTATTTTATTTTGGGGGGGGGTACTGGGGATTGAACCCAGGAGCATTCTGCCACTGACCTACAGCCCCTGCCCTTTTAATTAATTAATTTATTTTTATTTTGAAATAAACTCTCTAACTTGCTGAGGATCTGGCTAAATTGCTGAGGCTGGCCTTCAATCTGTGATCCTCCTTTCTTAGTCTCCCAAGTACTGGGATTACAGGCATGCATCACCACACCTGGCTTGAAAAAAAATTTTCAGACAAGCTCCTGCACACCTAAACTATTCCCCTTAGAGTACCCTTGCCCCACAAAGGCCAGGCCGAAATTTGGCTCGTTAGAAACCATGTTTATTCTGCCAAATAAAACAAGGGACCCAGAGCCATTGTTTCATTATATAGTCAAGTCACTCATTTGAACACAATGCATTTGTTTTTCTTTTGTTGTTTTTTTAAATCAACAGCTTCACTGAGCTATACTTTACATATACATTGCCTAGATCTGGGCATGGTGGCGCACACCTGTAATTCCCGTACTTGGGAGGCTGAGACAGAAGGATCACAGGTTTAAGGCCAGCCTCAGCTACTTAGCAAGACCCCATTTCAAAATAAAAAGGGCCAGGGGTGTAGCTCAGGGGTAAAATGCCCCTGTGCTCAATCCCCAGTGCCAATAATAATAATAATTTGCCTACTTGAAATATACAGTTTAAATGTTTTATAATATATTCAGAGATATGAAAATATCACCAAATTTTTTTAACATTATTACTACTCTCAAAAGATACCTTTTACCCATTAACTATCACACTCATTTTCTCCCAACTCCCACCTAGATGATCACTAATTGGCGTTGTCTCTATGCATTTGCCTATTTTATATACGTGGAGTGTTACAACATGTGTGTCTGGCTTCTGTCACTTAGCATGCTTTAAGGTTCATCCATGTTGAAGCATGTGTCTGGTCTTCATTCCTAGTTACGGCCAAATAGCCTTCCACTGTATTCATAGATCACATTCTATTTACCCAGGCGTCAGTTGATAGACTTTGGGTTGTTTCCATTTGGGGGGCTATTATGAATAATGCTGCTATGAACATTCATGGACTAGTTTTGTGTGGGCATATGTTTTCATTTCTCTTGGATACATGCCTAGAAATGGAATTTCCAGATCATATGTTTGAGGAAATGTCAAACTGTTTTCCAAAGTGGCTGTATCATTTCACATTTCTACCAACAGTGTATAAGGGTTCCAATTTCTCCACATCTTTCCCAACACTTGTTACTATAACAACTGTAACAAATAGTATTCGACGATAGCCATCTGACTGGGTGTGAAGTATATCTCACTGTGGTTTTGATATCTGTTTCCTTGATAACTAATTAGGTAAGGCAAATTTGCATGTGCTTATTATTGGCCATTTGTATATCTTCTTTGGAGAAATGCCTATTAAGATCCTTTGCCCATTTTTTTAAATTGTCTTGTCTTTTTATTATTCAGTTGTAAAAGTTATGTATATGTTCTAGATATAACTGCCTTTGCAGATACACAATTTGCAAATATCGTCTCCCATTCCATGAGCTGTCTTTTTACTTTATTGATGGTGCCCTTTGATGCACAAAAGTTTTAAATTTTGATGAAATCCAATTTATCTGTCCTCCCCTTTGGTTATATCACCTAACCTGAAGTCATAAAAATTTATACCTATGTTTATTTCTAAGAATATTACAATCTTAGCTCTAACATTAAGGACTTTGTCCGCTTTGAGTTGTTTTGTATATGGTGTGAGGTAGGGATTCAGCTTCATTTTTTCACATGTGGCGATCCAGTTGTCCCTGCATCACTGTTAAAAAGACTAGCCACGCCGGGCGTGGTGGCACATGCTTGTAATCCCAGTACTTTGGGAGGCAGAGACCGGAGGATCTGGGTTCGCGGCCAGCCTCAGCTCTCTCGCTCTCTCTCTCCTTGTCTCTTTCTCTCTCTCTCTCTCTCTCTCTCTCTCTCCCTCCCTCCCTCCCTCCTTAGTGAGGCCCTCCGCAACTTCGTGAGACC